>JAOPUD010000009.1:7396514-7411366 GCA_027122715.1 Trisopterus minutus
ACACACACACACACACACACACACACACACACACACACACACACACACACACACACACAGCCACACGCACACACACAAACACACTTATCTCTCCCACTATCTATTCATTATTATCTATGCCTTGTGGATTTTACAGACCAAGTTGATGATATTTTCAAAATAGTACCTCTTGTATACCAAATGTAAATGTTGCCTATTATGTTGGCAGTCTGGGCTGTTTAAAGAGAACTGCAGAGGGAGACATATCCTCATATCCACTCACTTCAAATTTCTAATAAGTTTGACATTACATTCAAATTTGGTTGATAAAGGTAAAATAGTAATAGTAGCAATTTCAATAATTGATGAATACAATACTAATGCGTGTCATCCTACTCTGAGTCAGTTTATATTATATATTTTATATATTACAGTTATATTTACTGACTTATTTGTCGGTAATTCAAAGGTGCTCTATTCCAAAATGTCCTTTTGGAATATAGTTTAGCCTTTTTTAGTTTAGTATTATTATTTTATTTGTCACATGCACAGTTATGCATAGTTACCTTGTTTGTATTTGTCTATGTTTGCTGCATAATTGTTCATTGTTCTAAATCAGAATTACTGGTTACCCTGAACCACAAATTACAGCTATTTCTCGGGGTTATGGAATCCCTGGCAACCACGTTTTAATCTCGCAAGAACCATGTGCATGCTCGCGACATTTGGCCAGCCACTGCTCAGAAATAATGGCCGCCTTCGTAGCAATGGTCGAAAGAGGGAACAACACAAGCAAGATATTAGAGCGTTTTAGCTGACCAGCAATACTATACGTACAGCGGCGCCCCCTTCTACCTGTTCTCCAGGACGTATGGGTAGAGGGGGTATTGCCAAAGGACATAATAACGGGAGAAAGAATAAGATAGACTAATATTAGCTGGGTAGCTAACAGTGTCTGGCTACCAACACGGTTGTCACTGCCGGGAAACAAGCACGAGTGTTGGGTCGGGGAGGTGTTGAGTGACTACTAACTGAATTGATCAAACATCACTACGATTGCAAAGATGAGTGGACCGGGGCAAGACAGCGAGCCAGAAGCGAAAGTACTTCACATCAAGCGTCTGTACAGGTGAGATACGTTAAGCAAGGCCGTTTTGCACAGACTAGCCCAGGGAGTCTTCTTGTGCTAACCAACCTGGGGTTGTTGTATTGTATTGTATTGTACAAGCGTTAGTAAATCATTAACGCTGTTAACACCGCTGACGTGATGCTTGAAGTCACTCAAACTGCTTTGTCTAATGCAAAGAAGGGTTGATCATGAGTAACTCTATTTGGTTGATCTAGAGAGAGCAGTATATCAGAAGTTCCCTGTTCAGTGTTCCCCAATATGCTTTTGCTCGTTAGCTGGTGTTTGTTCACCCTCCTCCCAAATCTTTTAGTGATTATTTTCTTATCAACCAGTCGAAAGTGAAACGAGGAAAGACACTGGCGCTCTGCGATGGACATGGTCACCACACTGACTCGAAATAATTCACTGGTTTTTTTTTTGCCATGTCACAGCAATGCTGTTCTCTTCTCTTCCAACGTCAATCAGGGCGGTGGTGGAGTCTGTGCACAAGCTAGATGTCATCATTGGCAGCAAGTCATCGTACAGGGAGGTCTTCAAACCCGAGAACATAAGCCTTCGCAACAAGTAAGTCCAGCTGTTTAGGAAAAGGATACTATAAACTCCTGATTGGCATCTGTAAAGCCTGTCTAAACACTGTGGACTTCTGTTGTTGTCAAGCTTTCATTATGCAAAACATTTTACGTAACTCAATGTGTTGTGATTCTGCGGTACTATTTACATTAGAAAATTGCATTACACAATTGCTCTCAGAATAGCAATATATAATGCCATTCTGCTTCTAGTGTGGCAATGCATTAGCTTTGATGAATGCAACATCAAAGTGGATGGCAGTGGATGTTTTTAAATGTTCCATAAACCTTTAATGCGGTTACCATTTTGTGTGTGTGTGTGTGTGTGTGTGTCGTCAGATTAAGGGAGTTGTGTGTGAAGCTGATGTTTCTCCACCCTGTGGACTACGGGCGCAAGGCGGAGGAGCTGCTGTGGAGGAAGGTTTACTACGAGGTCATCCAGGTCATCAAGACCAACAAGAAGGTACCGCGATACGACAACTGCTATATGATATAGTATCTGACTCATAAACAAGCGGGGAATATGGTTACGGCGTGGTGTGACTCTAGCTACCCTGTCAGTTGTCAAATTATCTGTTTGCTTATGAAGCCACTGCAACATTTGTGCTGGATTGGTTACCCGGAACCTGGCAGAAAGTGTATGGCTGTTCCAATTTCTGTGTCAGCTGGTTGTTATTTAGCATGGCTGTGTTTGTGTTTGTGTGGGCGGAAAGAGGAACACGACATATTTGTCTTGGATTAATTCAGATTCAAAGCGTTAGTGTTTGCCTTATCTCTTTGTTATTTGTTTCCCTCCTATGTGTTCCTTCTCAACAAGTCTTTGAGTCCCGCCAGGTTTTTGTGAATGTGCCCCATTTAGGACATGTTATAGCACTGGTCATGCATTGTTCTACTTGTTCCGCCTGAATGATGAAATTGTAACCCATTCACAACTGAAGTCTAATATACCTCATTGATGTAAAACTGCTGTTGGTTTAGATATGCATTCTGTCTCGACAACAACTCTACATGACTGTCAGCCGGCTGTTTAGGGCAAACACTGCCCTGGAGTGACCGGGTCAGTAGGTTGCATGTAACGTGGGCCTGTGAAAGCCCCTGGAGACCGTTATTAATTGTCTTGACCTTTTCCCTTCCCCACCATCTTATAGCACATCCATAGCCGCAGTGCCCTAGAGTGTGCCTACAGGACCCACCTGATCGCCGGGGTGGGTTTCTACCAGCACCTGCTGCTGTACATCCAGTCCCACTACCAGTTGGAGCTTCAGGACTGCATCGACTGGACCCACGTCACAGACCCCCTCATCGGTCAGCTAACGCACAACACATTCACTTAGGCCCTGAGAGGCATGAGGGCACGACATGCACAAAGTTATTGATAAAAACCAAACCACCACAAACACTCAAATGTTTTTCGGGTTTCTAATTAATTTCCACAACAAGTTTATATCACAAACAACAAGTTAACCTGTACCCCTGAATTCAAATAAGAACAATTTGTATGGCTATAACTTTCAAGGACAATGTTACGTTTTAGCAAATGTATGTAAAAAAAAAAAGATTTATATTCATCACACATTTCAATATTATAAGAGGTAACTATCCATTCTGACCAAAATGTCTTCCGGCAGGTCGTAAGAAGCCAGTGTCTGCCTCCCCCAAGGAGATGGAGTGGGCCCAGATGGCCTGCCACCGCTGCCTGGTCTACCTCGGAGATCTAGGTAAAGCCAACATCATAATATCTTTATTAATATCGCCCTCTGTTTCTACCCACTCTTCTTACATGTAGCTTTCGTCATGTTGCTTATATGGTTAATAATTTCCATGCAGCTGGTAAAAGGCAAGTCTTCCTACCGGCCCGTTTAAGGAAATAGTTTCACTAAAGCACTTGTATTCTGACATTAACTCATTTGTTTTCTACGGTCAATAATATCAAGAAATTTCTACTACAATTTTTCTGTCTCTTTTATATTAATTTATTGTCACAGTATTGTTCTTCTACTGTCCTCCATCTCACATCAATTTCCTGTCTGGGATCAGTAAATCATATCTAAGTCTTAAGTCATAGGTGACCCTGTATGCACTTTGTGCCTTTTTCAGGATGTCTTTTATTATGGTGATATGGTTGAATGTGCTTGGTACTGGTACATTCAATTGGACCAACACTGATTCAAGTTAGTAGTTCAGCTCTTCTTCTGGACTCAGTACTTGTAGGGAGACGGTTTCTACTCTGTGTTCTGTAGCAATGCATTGGCATAGAGTGGTAATCATGTTTCCATTTGACCATCTGTTTAACGCTTTAAACATCCATGCATACCCTGACTGCTTGGGTTGTACAAATAAAGCAGTGTTTTATTTCTCCCCCAGCCCGGTACCAGAACGAGCTGGCAGGGGTGGAGGCGGAGCAGCTGGCCGAGCGGTTCTACCACCAGGCCCTGTCTGTGACGCCCCATGTCGGTGAGTGACTTCCTCCTAAAGCCCGAGCACTCCAGCGTTTGTATGCTTGCATCTACATGCACAGACCTGAAGAATCGGGTCAAATATTTCAGTATACCAGACAATCTTTATATACCTTTAGGAATGTTAAAGGATGGATTTTTAAACTAGATTCATGAAAATGTAATATTTTCCGTTAACTAGTTTGATCTTTGTACAGGCATGCCTTTTAACCAGTTAGGAACTCTGGCTGGGAGCAAGTTCTACAATGTGGAGGCAACCTACTACTACCTGCGCTGGTGAGAGCTTTTTTTCCCTGTCCTCACCAACACCTGTCCATAAAGTGTCCAATCATATTCATCCTAATTAATATAGTCCAATCATGTCCCTCCATATAACGACTACCTATTCTGTTCAGTTGGGGTGTAACGATATGCGTATTTGTACCAACAATTTACGCTTCGACGCACATTTCATTTCGATACATACCAAAGATTTTATTTTTTATTTTTATTGTTTATTACACACTCTGTGAGTGTCTTGTCTTGTCATGATGTTTTGTGATGAGGACCACAATGGAAATAAGTCCTGGACTTTCTTGTGTTTTTATCCTCAATTGTATTTGATGTCTTTTCATTTGTGTAAGGCATTTGTTTGATACAATTTACAAATCAAAATCAAAAAATCAAAAAAATAAAATAATAAAAACTGCTGTACCGAAAAACATACTTGTAAACTGAAGTATATACTTAAGGTTCAGGGTATACTTATACTTACTTGAGGTATATACATACTTAAAAACCGAGGTATGTACCGAATCGTGACATTTGTGTATCGTTACACCCCTACGGTTAAGACTTAACCCTGACTTTACCACAGCACCTTTGTCCAATCATAACGTTCCTATCTTCCGGTGTGTCCCCCAGCATCCAATCAGAGACCCCCTTCGAGGGCGCCTACGGCAATCTGAAGCGCCTGTTTGACAAAGCGTCCAAAATGTACCAGCAGGTGAAGAAGCAGGAGATGAAGAAACTCTCCCCGTCTCGACAAAGGTCAGTGGGTGGATTCTGACGGTCCGGCGAAAACTGTTGAAACTTCTAACTGAGGAACAAAAAACAAACCAATCAGTTTATTCCCTCTAAAACAGACCTAAACCTCTAAAGGTTCTATAATGTAACTTTATATACATGTATACATTCTACGACTCATTGACTGTATATACCTCGTTTTGCTATTATCGTCCTGTGCTTATGTAATAACAAGGTTTTGTCGTTAAGTCACCAAGCTTGACCATGCTGGCAAAACATGGAAAGTACCCTGTACATCATGTTCCTGTGCAGCTTTCTTTCCTTTTTTAGAACAACTATTTGATTTATGGCAACTGTCACTAAAAGCACTTCTGGCATGCGTGTTTGACCTTTGACCCTTTCCCCAGGTCCAGAGACATCAAGCGTCTGTTGGTGAGCTTCATGTACCTCCAGAGCCTGCTGCAGCCCAAGAGCAGGTGAGATTTTACAGACGATTCATCGTCTTTCCTCATGCGTGTATTTATCAGTCTTTCATCCTGATCTCCTCACCTGACCTCTCCTTGTTCTTTTCTCATCTGGCTGCGTATGAATCTTTCTTTCTCAATTAAAATTTTCTCTTGGCCGGTCATCGTGTCTCTCTGTCTCCCTGTCTCTGAGTGTGTCTCTCTCTGTGTGTTTGTCTATCACTCTCTCTCTCAAACGTCTGCATCTCACACTGACCTCTTCTCCCCCCCCCAGCCTGATGGAGGCAGAGCTGACGTCTCTGTGCCAGTCGGTGCTGGAGGACTTCAACCTGGTGCTCTTCTACCTTCCACCGCCCCCCCACTCCGGAGTGGGCCCCCACCTGCCCAGTGTGGAGGAGGAAGAGGAGGAACTGCCGCAGCAGCTGCAGTTGGCCCACAACGCAGACCCCACAAGCCCCTCCCCTACCATGCCAGACGCACTGGTCTTCAAGATGGTGGTCACCTGCCTGATGGTTGTGCACAGTCTCAAGAGAGGAGGTGAGGGGGTTGGGTGTTGTCACCCGGGTGGGGATGGAGGGTGGAGGGTGCAAGTATGGTCGTGATTGTTGACCGTGATTGTGATTGGCAAGTTTTGTGTCACACATAAAGGTAATTCAGACTGCCATACCACAGTTAAAAGACAATTAATAAAAGACTTAACATCTCAGAGGGAAATGTCCTCTAAATTTAAAATGAACAAGAATGCCAGTGCACATTTACCCTTCTATGAAATCCCGGCAAGTGGGCTGGGATTTCTGGAAGTCTGTTGCCAGTACCCTTTGTCGGCCTGACGCATGCCTTGATGTTGTGCTTGCAGGGTCGAAGCAGTACAGCGCGTCCATAGCCTTCACGCTGGCGCTGTTCTCCCACCTGGTCAACCACGTCAACATCCGCCTGCAGGCGGAGCTGGAGGACGGAGAGAGCCAGGTCCCAGCACTCCAGGCTGACAACGCAGGTGAGCAGGTGACCTGGTCAAACTCTCAGAGGGAAGGCTCCAGGCTGCTCCACAGATGTAAATAATGACATGACAAATACTTCAATGTGTTAAGTTAGGGTCGTGGTGCAGCTTTCCTATGGGGAGAATCTCCTGACTAAATACCCATACTGACTGTAGGCTACTCCATAGTTTCTTCCCAGTGGGGATGCATGGCCTGATTCTTTGTACACAACAATCCTGTACTTCAGTCGGTGGGTGATGCATCCCTCAATACACCAATGATGTGTGTCTGTAATGTGTTTTCTCAATGACAATGATGTGGGAAGTGTCTGTTGTAGAGTCAAACAGTGGAAAAACTAAAGAGGCAAATTTATCCATTTGTTTAGACGCTGACCTTAAGTGTGTGGGGCTTGGGGTGTGGGTGTTTGACTCTGGGTGTTTGACCCTGGGTGTATGTCTTGACCCAGATGACCAAGAGACGCAGGACCTATTGCAGCCACTGGTCGACCCCAGTGGGACGAAGCCCCTGGTGAACGGCTCTCTGGAGCCTGACCGGGACGCCAAGGAAGACGGGGAGAAGGACGGCGGTCAGGGCCTCCAGATGAAGCAGAGTGGCGAGGAGTGCAAGGAGGAGAAGGCGGAGCAGGAGGAGAAACGGCGGCAAAAGAAGAAGTACACACGCCTTTCCCACCTCCGACGGCGCCGCTGCGGACGCAAGGACGTCCACGCGGAGGACGAGAGCGACCTGAGCGAGGGCTTCGAGAGCGACGAGGAGGAAGAGGAGGAAGAGGACGACGACGGCGGCGGCGGCGGCGGTGGGAGGAGCTCTGTCGAACCCGTCGAACCTGCCGTCAACTCCTCCTCCTCCTCCTCCTCCAAGAAGGAGGTGAAGCGGGACGAGGTCAGCTGGGCCACCGGCTCAGAGGAAGAGGAGGAGGAGGAGGAAGAGGAGGGCGGCACCGCCTTCGACGTTGAGACGGACTCGGACATGAACAGCCAGGAATCCCGTTCCGACCTGGAGGACATCGAGGAGGCGGAGAGCTCGGAGCTCCCCGAGGGACGGCCACGTCAGCAGGGGCAGCGGAGCGACGAGGAGGGCGACGGGCCGGATGAGCAGAGACGCAAGGAAGGCGGTGGCGGCGGCGACACCCCTCCCGCCACCAACGGGCCGTTGTTGCCAGGCAACGACGCCAGCATCATCAGCAGCAACCTTCAGGCCATGTCCTCGCAGCTCTTCCAGGCCAAGCGTAGCTTCCGCCTTGCCCCCACCTTTAGCAACATGCTGCTGCGCCCCCCGGGGTCCGGCGCCGCCACTAGCCCCGCCCCTGCTCCGACCGCCACCGCCACCGCATCCCCCACCCCGGAGAACCCGCCCCCAGCCGGGGACATGCCCCCCAGCGACGTGACTCCCCACACCGTCAATGGAACCAACGAAATCGGTAAACCAACTATCGTCCTCTCTGTCCTCGAACTATGAAGATGGAGTCGACTGATCAGATTCAGTTTTGGATTATCATTAAATCATTATAATGCTGTTTTGTCTATAATTATTAAGTCAATGTAGAAGTATTTTAAACACTATACTGCACCTTCTTTTCAGCAGATTTGGACTCTGATTCAGAAGGCAGCCAGCACAGCAACCCATCCATATGTAGTGAAAAAACCCTGTCAGAGAAGATGCAGATCCTGACCACTCAGGGCCTTATTCAAGTGGTGAAGGTCTTCATTGATTGGTTGAGAACCAATACAGATATAATCCTCATGTGTGCCCAGGTAAGATTGGTATATAATGATTTTTCTCCATGCAGAAAGATTCTAAATTATATTATAAAATGTTTGTCAGTATTATGTTATATTTTTTAAAGTTCAATTTTTAATATCCTTTTAGGTGCTATACTGTATAAAGAAGGCTTATTAACATACTGTTCTCTGGTCTCTGGTTGTTTGCTCAGAGCTCCCAAAGCTTGTGGAACAGACTGTCAGTCCTGCTAAACCTGCTCCCAGACGGAAGCAAGATGCTGGAAGCAGGTGAGTCCAACACCCTGCCTATTGTCCCTCCATAGTTGAGACTGGCTCATGTAATGGATTTGTGCGGGAGGAAGCTCTGGGATTCAGGTTTTTTATCGTAGGGTCTCATCTTAACAAGCTCTAATGCTAAAGATCTGTGTTGTAGTCAAATGTAAACCATTTCTACATGGCCTTCCGAATCAGGTTCTGAACCCTGTGTGAACATACACCTTTAAGAGGCAGGTCAAGGACGTTCCATGTGTTCTCCCGATTCATGTACCATTTGGTTGTTTGGCAGACTCTTTTATGCCAGGACATTTTGGACTAAAGCAGGTGCAGGTAGGCGTTTGGGCATATGGCTTAAGGATGGGGGATTGAACCCTGAATATCCTCACCACTGGACTGCACCATACTCTTTATGTCCATAAGTGCTTCACACATTTTGTGTGTGTGTGTGTGAGTGTGTGTGTTTCCTTGGCAACGCTACATGTTTCAATCCGTCTTCTCCATGCTGTTGGTCCACATTCCAACAGGTGAATGTGGACCAACGGGAGTAGACTTACGCCCACTCACCTGCAGTCCTCCCTTGTGTGCCTCACCTTGTCAGCCCATGTGGTCTTAACAGATCTCTTGACCGGCTAACCGGTAATATAGTTAGTCATGGTTACAGAGTAGTCCTAAGGCTGTTGTTCTATGGCCCAGTTCCTTTAAATAGTTTTCATATATCCGATTACCACTTATAAATCATTGATTTTAATTTATTTATTTTATTTATCGAATTCTTGATCAGATAGACGTTTGTTAATTACAAGAGAAGTAGGAATCATTTGACTTTATTATAATTTATACGTCTTCATATTGGGCTGTATAATAACATAACGATAACCAACTACCTATACAATATATAATCTACGAAGATGCAAGATCAAACCAAAACATATTCATCACGATACGACCAAACTTGCAACGTGCGGATAAAAGCTTGGTTTCGCTTTATCCCTGTTGGAGTGTAAGATTTATAAAGTAAGAATTAGAGAAGTGGAGGGAAGCTGGGTCAAGGACAGCTGGGTCAAGGACCCCCCCCCCGGGAAGACTGTGACTATGGTTAGACCATGGGAGGCGTCAGCGGTGGTCGTACCTCCAGGCTGACCAGTGCCGGCTGTGTTTCAGAGCTCGCCCTGAGCCCTGAGGTGGCAGCCCTTCTGGGGGAGTGTGAGCAGCCCGGCCTGGTCCAGAGCCTGCTGCTGCCTGAGGACCTGGCTCTGCGACACCTCCCAGCCCTGGGCCTTGCCCACCGCCGCCTGGACTACTCCCGCCCCCGGCCCTCGCTCAGCCCTCTGCAAGAGGTGGGAGCACACACACACGCACGCACACATACGCACGCACACAGGCACACATGCACGCACGCACACGTACGCACGCACACGTACGCACGCACACAGGCAAACATGCACGCACCCCATACACAGACATACACACTCACACTCACACTCACACTCACACTCACACACGCACTGTCACGCACACACACTGTCACGCACACACACTGTCACACTCTCACTGTCACACTCACACGACATCTCATTTCAGCCCAGGTTTAGGAGATTCACACCTTTGTGTTGGGGTGATGTTCAGCAGTCTGTCGCCCACATTCATATTCATAAACCATTGGAGACCACACTGCTAGAGGGTGTGCATGTCCACATGGATCTGTGCACTTTCTTCATCACAGTTGTCAAACTACATTATGGTCTTATATTATACGTAACTTTCCCCGCACTCCTTCCTTCTCGTTCCTCTCTCTGTCCCCCAGTGTGTCGTGCGTGTGTGCTGCATCCGCAGTTTTGGCCACTTCCTCACCAGTCTCCAGGGTAACGTGCTGCATTTCAACCCGGAGGCGGGCATCTTCACCAGCATCAGCCAATCAGAGCAGGACAACCTGGTGCAGCAGGCTAAAGCCCAGTTCCGCATGGTAAGTGACCGCTCAGTCACAGACTTTTACTTATACTACACTATTTATTAAATTAAGTTTATTAAATTAATTAAATTAAATGATGCAGCATGACATGGTACGTTACTGACACTGTGGAGACTTGGTTGAATGTGTTTATATCTTTTATCTCCTGTTCGTCCAGGCAGAAGAGGAGGCTCGTCGGAATCGCCTGATGCGGGACATGGCCCAGCTCAGACTGCAGGTCAGGAGGTCATCACTCGTGCTGTAAAATGTTCAGCCCTCTCCAGCGGTACTGTGTTGTAAAATAAAGATGGTGGAAATATTAATGATGACATTCTTTTATGGGTTACATTGCATCTATTGATGTATTTAAATTATTCACTAGGTGGGGTAGATTCATGTGCATTTAGATTTTATCTACATCTGCATTTGCTGCAGAAACGAGAACAACCAAACAATTATGCTGGAACTTCCTATCATATTTCCTTTATCAGTCAAACTAACTTGGAGTGCTACTTCATTCATGGAACAGGAAGTTGAACTGGAATTTTAGGCACTGTATTATTGTAACCTTTGTATATTCACCTAACAACTTCTGTGTGTATTGCTCGAGACTCATGCATTATGGTTCTCCACCTGCAGTTGGAGGTTTCCCAGCTAGAGGGCAGCCTGCAGCAACCCAAGGCCCAGTCCTCCATGTCTCCCTACCTGGTCCCAGACACAGCAGCTCTCTGCCAGCACCTCAACCTCATCCGCCAGCTGGCTAGTAGTGGCTGCTTCATCGTCATCATCCCACGCACAGGTAGGAACCCCTGGGCAAAGGTCGGTACCTAGGCCCCTCCCTCTTTGAACACCTGGCCACAGGTGACCCTGATTTCCTGTCTGGGATTAACAAAGTAAATCTTAACTTGGGTACCTACCCCTTGGATTACATGGGCAAAAAAACTGCCCAGACAATATTTTTCAGCCCAGTTATATTTTAGTCCCAGCTGGTTCAGCCAAAGTGTTCCAGGTCTCTTACTGCTCTTGTGTGTTGTAGTGATCGACGGGCTGGACATGCTGAAGAAGGAGAATGCGGGAGCGAGGGACAGCATTCGCTTCCTGGAGTCAGAGTTCCGCAAAGGCAACAGGTGAGGGGAAACCGATCAAACTGTCCTTTTTGTTCTAAAGCCATCTTCCAGGTGGCATGCCTCTGATGTAATGACTCAATGGTCCTTTTTCTGTTCTCTGCCCAGATACATCCGTTGCCAGAAGGAGACGGGGCGGTGCTTTGAACGGGACAAGCTGAAACGGCAGGACATTGAAGCATGGTAAGCAAGCATAGGGATAATGGCTGGAAGCATCCAAATGCACCTTCTGCACAGATCGGAAGTTTTTGTGTTTGCACAATGAGAAACGAGAAATGGCAAAAGAGGAAAATCTATTAAACCAATCCACAAGTGTCATTAACATTTGCCCACTACACTGATCATGCACAAAAGTGACTGCGAGCAGTTGGATATTAAAAGGGGCAATACAATTCATATTAAATCATAAATTTAGTTGTTATTCATGCTTTCCTGATTGGCTGCTCTGTTCCTAGGTATCTGTACAAAATGGTGGACAGCTGCCGCCAACTCACCATCTCCCAGAGCAACGGAGATGATGACACGGCCGGCATGGTAACCATTCTGACCGGTCATGCTGTGGAAGAGCTATGCTCTCGCTCTGCGGCCATGAAGGTCAGTCTTCCAGATATAAACATGCCTGTTAAACTGTTATAAAACCTGTCCTATCAAACTCTTTAAACAAAGATACATTTGTCGATTGCAGCTGTTGACTTTAGCTGACTTTTGACTTGTGTTTATACAAACTTGTGTTTATTCACACTGGTCTAAACTACCAGATGTCAAGATGAGATGATTATATGAGTCAGAGTAGCAGGCACCACAGTGTGGTCGATATTGATGGTGAGCTTGTGGATGGGAGATGCCTTTCCTGGAAGAAGGAGCAGCTCAGTCTTGTCCAGATTGAGCTTCAGGTGCTGTGTCAACATCCAATGAGAGAAGACGGCCAGACATTCAAGAGAGTTGTGCTTCTACCTGGGTTTCAGTATAAAACCCAGGTAGAAATAATATAACTTGTTGTGTTGTCTGAATAGCTGTGGTAGGAAAGGCAATGTGAGTGAATTACATAACCCAGTGACTTGTTGTTCAGCGAGAAGTGGATGGGACCCAGGACAGAACCCTGAGGGACCCCAGTAGTGAGACTACAAGGATCCTACAGATTATTTCCATGTTACTATGCAACTGCAATCTGTGGGGTAGGATGTGAACAGGGAAAGTGCAGAGATTGTGCTTCACTGTGACAAAAGCTGCTGAAAGGTTACTGCAGAATGACAGCAGAGGAGATAGAGGCTGTTCTAGCAGTGTGAAGTTTATCTGTGATGGCAAGGAAGGCTATCTCAATTTAGTGGCCTCCCTTGAATCCGGCATGGTAGTGGACCAGAAAAAATGCTGACAGAGGAAAGATTTATGGAAATAAATTGCAGAAGGGAGACCGGTCAGTAAATCTGATTGGCAATTTTGGTTTCTTTGAAAGAGGGTTCCCTCTTGCTGCTTTAACCCCAAAAAAAGGTGGGAAAGGGGTACAAAAAAAGCGGTGGTGATGTGATGGATGGGGAAATTGACTGGCGCACCGCTCGGTCCCCAGGCGGCGGTCCAGGCAGCGAGAGCGGCGGGCATGGAGCTGAAGAACATGGCGGAGTTCTACCGGCAGTGGAAGGAGATTGGCTGAGAGGTCCGAGCGGGGCGGGGTTCGGCGCCGTGGACCGCCAATCGATTCAAACGCTCGCTCCCTCTCTCTATCACTCTCTCTCTCTCCCACTCTTTTGCTCTGTGTGTATCTCCGTCTCAGAGGTAAAAACAACTCAAAGGAAAGGAGGAAGGATAGACGAAAAGGAAAAGGATGGCTGGAAAAGGAGAAAGGAGTTAGGCTAAGGAGGGCTGTAAAGGTGAATACAGTGGAGGAGATGAAGGGTGAAACGGAGCTCAAAGTAACGGTAGATCTCTTCCCCCCCTACCTCCTCACTCCCTCTCTCCCGCACAAAAAAATATTCCCCCAGCGTAAACAGTGACCCCTAGTGGTCCGAACGAGGAAACGGTGGGGGTGGGAGGGATGCTACACATCTTTAAAATGCTGCCAGTTCACACCCTAACCAGGCATATACTGTATATGTTAGCGACCAAGAGTACATGCGCCGTCAAGAGCGAATCTCTTGCAAACACACACATACATACACGCACACACAAGCTCACACACTTACACACTCTCATGCTCAGATACATCCATCTAGGTATATAGTAGAGCTGTGTTTGTCTTTTTTGCTTCCTCCTTCCTGTCCCCTGTGTTTGAGAGCAGGGAGCTTCCTGTCCAGCGTCCGGTAGCCAAGGGGTTTTGGTCAAGGCCAAGCTGTGGAAGGAAAAGTGTGTTTTCTGAAAAAAGAGAGAAAAAGAAAAGCACACACACTGTTAACCTAACAACTCGGGCAGGCCAAGCTACCGGTTCTAGATCTCAGACAGGGCCCGGTGACCCGTCTATGAGAGGGGCAAGATGGCGGGCTTCACAGTCTCTGGGATATGCTCTCCTATGTGGCTAATCTATTCTTTCTCCCACCCTCCATTATTTGCGATGTAATTTTGTTACTAGTGACTAATGTATTGCTGTTTGTGTAGGATAAAAGATCTATATATATCTATATGTATATACATATATATATGTATGTATATATAAGTATGTATATATATATATATGTACGTATACATATGTAAATGGAGGGTTTTGCCCGATTGTGGTTTTAATTTGGATTTTATTTTTGTACCCAAACAATTTTCTTTACTGTTGCTTTTTTCTGTTTTTGTAAGCAGTTGTGAATGAAATGCGAAAAAATGTCAGGGGAAGGGAAGAGATTGTTGTGTTGTTTGTTCCACCGAAAAAACAAATGACTTGCTCTTACTCTTCTGAATAAGACTGTAGTGCTAGTAACTCCGGGTGGATTCGTAAAGTTGTTTTGTTTGATAACGGGTGTGATCATCGTCGTCGACATCTGTTGAATGCTCTCCCCGAGGGGAACGGCGCTTGTACACCAACCCTTAGGAAATTGCAGTGGGCCTAGTACTGTCACCTGTGAACCCCTCGATGCCATGCTATGTCTACCATCATCGTTTCCATAGCAACTGATCTGTTATACACAGCGTGGATGAAAGTGTGTGTGTGTGTGTGTGTGTGTGTGTGTGTGTGTG
This sequence comes from Trisopterus minutus, assembly GCA_027122715.1. Classification (NCBI taxonomy): domain Eukaryota; kingdom Metazoa; phylum Chordata; class Actinopteri; order Gadiformes; family Gadidae; genus Trisopterus; species Trisopterus minutus. The sequence goes on from JAOPUD010000009.1 coordinate 7,411,334, forward strand.
TGTGTGTGTGTGTGTGTGTGTGTGTGTGTGTGT
>JAOPUD010000009.1:7411466-7425221 GCA_027122715.1 Trisopterus minutus
TGTGTGTGTGTGTGTGTGTGTGTGTGTGTGTGTGTGTGTGTGTGTGTGTGTGTGTGTGTGTGTGTGTGTGTGTTGCCTCACATTGAACAATAAAGAGAAGCCCGTCTAACATCCTTGTCTGTGTTTTATTGACTGGAGTCTCAATCAGATCTGTGTCGGAGATATGTGATCTGCTTCTGAATTAAACCAGTTCTATCACTATTAAAACGTCACTACCCTTAACCAACCAACTCTGCTTGAAACTCATTAAGAAAAAAAAACCTGGCTCCCTCTGAAACTAGGTCTCGGCTGTTCTTCGCTTTCACGGTTAGCTCTCATGCCCCTTTCGGCTGTGGGCCCCATGCCCGCCAGTGACTAAGAAAACTGCCCCAGGCTGAGTATAGCCAAATCCTTGGACTCTATGGACCGAATAACCACAGATAGATCTTTGGCAAACGGCTCAGACTTGTTATTTTCTTCATGGAAAGGGTGGGCCGTATCTCGTCTAGGTCCACATCAACTCTGGACAGTATATGAGCATCAAATAGCTTTTTTCATTAGAATGGTCATTTTTAACAGTTGGAAAGTGTCCTGCCAATGTGGATTTTAAGCGCAAGTGGCACTTTTTGTTTTTACTTTCTTCAAACCATTAAATTACTTGCTTAATGTTGTACTTTAGTGCATAATGATATGCACTTACATTATGCTGGCATGCACCAGATAACACTAATGTAGCCTGTTGGATGAACACATAAGATGCAGGAGCTGCCCTAGTCCGCAGCCATGTCTCCTTCTCGTAATACATCAAGGTTTATTTCCCCAGGGTGGGTAGCCACGAGGGTCCTATTTATTTACTAAGTAAAGTATTAAGGTTGTGTCCAGTTTGGAAGCGAAATTCGATGGCACGTTAATTGCTTTTGCCTTTTTCAACATTTGAACTAGACTATTTTGTACTACTGTCAATATAACGTTTTTGTTAGACACTAAACTGCATTTCGTTGCCTGAGTTAGCCTGCTCTACTCTGGAAATGTATTGAAGTTTAATCTAATCCAAAACGCAGCCATACTGGCGCTGAAGTAGAGAGCTACTGATCAATGTGTGTGCCTGGAGGTCCGCGACCGGAAGGCAAATTATAAAACATCTTCATTCTCGTTGAATACAAGGCATATATTTAATTATTTAACAGGCGTGGTTGGTTACATAATGTATTTTTATGTTGAATTCACGAAAACCAAGAAATCAGTCGGGTAAGCGACTACTTTCAGTCGTGTACCGGGGGTAACATACATTGGCTCTTCTGACACGCCTAATACAACGAAACAGGTAGTTATATATCGCCGTAGTAGTAGGAAGAAACCAACGTAGTGTCTTTGTGAGAATCCACATGCCACACACGCCGCGTGTTATTGTTTGTGTAGTAGTCCACGTGAGCGCCGAGCAGAGCTTCCTACTGGCTCCGCCGGGGGTTCTGTGTGTCGAGCTCGAGGCGCGGCGTCAGTTGGCGGACGGACGTTCGACGGGAGTCAGGACAGACCGCCGCGGACACGCAGAGCTGCTCTGGGCGCGCCCCGGTTGGCATCGTAACGGCGGAATACAGAATTATCGTTATTTGTGCGGTAGTGGCGCGCGCGTACCTGCGCCGACACATGACGGACGCAGGCGGTGAGTACGAGTTCGGTTCTCCTTGCATTTTACACACACAATCACGACGTAGGTTCGCGATGAAGTTCGCGGGCAGCTTGTTTCCACAACACGCCCGCCTTGTTTTTCCTAACAATTTCGCTCAAAGAAGTTGATGATTTTGTCAGGTTGTGTACACCGATGTTTATGCACGAACCTCAGCGTTGTAGTAGTTGTTTTGTTGTTTGGTTTTTTTGTTATTGCGAGACTTGAGGAAAGTTGATGGGCAACCACAACAAAAACGTCAGAGTCACACAGGACGAAATGTTCGGTCTGTTTTTGTGAATGTGAATGAAAAGGTGACGTCATGTCACTTTTATTGTAAGGTGGTTGATACTCATTTTGTCCAGAAATCGTACCTGATGTGTAGGTTTAAAGTGGTAAACAATCCCTTCCAGCATGTCGTTGTGAGGTGGGTCCCAGGTCTTTGTGTGTTTTGGGTTTGTGTGTATAGGCCCAGCTTTGCTAGTAGGAATTCTTTCTCAGTAACCATCTTCTATTGTTCAAGGTATGTTTGTGCTCTCATGTGATAGCAACGGGTTCTTCTTTTTACTTTGGGTTAAGTTTTATTTTTTTTTACTTTGGGTCGAAAACGTAAATGTTTTGCTTGACATTTTCATGATTGGTATTGTATGTGGTCTTTGTTGTGGATGTTAAAATCACCTGCCTTCAATCTCCCCTTGAGTGAAACTTGAATTAGGAAATCTAAAATATAACATTACCCGTACCAATTTACCCAAATATTGGATTATCCCACTCCTGCATCTGATTTCTCCAAGTTCAGCATAATTGAATCCTCTGAAACAGACTGTCAGACTGACACACAAAGTCCAGCAATCATCAGCCAGGGGATAACCTAAAAGAAAACATTGGTTTATGTCTCTTGAAACTTTACCACGTAGTGCATGGAACTACCTGACCTTCCATGGCATAATGGCATCTCATGTTTTCGTTGAAGACGATATGAAATGGAGAGGCACTCTTTACCTGGCTTCATTTAAATCAAACGTCTCTCTCTCTGAATACGTCTCCAAGTGTCTGCAGGCTAGCCAGTGTGCGTGAGGAACATTCCGAGCATGACTGTTGCTGTTGACCCTGGCAACCAACTGAATAGGCGGTTGGTCTGGTCATTTTCGAATTAATTTTTTGAAATTTCTCTCAAACTCAAGAAAGGCAGGGTAGCTCAAATGTATACCTTTTGTCTTGAGGTAGACAAGATATTTACTGACATATCGTTTTACTAAAACTATAGGGGTCTAGGGGTTAGTGTCGTTGAGACCCAGCTGAAAGATTTTATGCGTTGCAACCCCAATTTCCTTATTCTATCATTGTACAAACTAACTAACCCATACCTGTCCTTAAATGGCTTTTACTATCTTACATTTTTGAATAAAAGTGTCTACTCTAAATGACAAGATTATATTAAATTGCTGAATTTCAACATGTTTTTTTAATATGGTCAATTTTTGTTATTGTTGTGTTGGACTGAAAACACGCATTATGTGCAGTGGAGGCAGCTCTCTCCAACGCCCTGCCATATTCCCACTCTAGTGAAAAAGTTTAAAGCAAAGTGGGCAACCGCAGAATCCACCTAGAGGCAGACCCCACCCAGCGCCAACAGAGGCCACCGCTTAATGTGACTTTGACTGAAGCAAATACTTAATCAGGGGAAACACTAACCCTGTGCAAGAAAACAGACTTATCTCGCCCTCCGGTCTCACACCAGTATGTCAATATTTCTCGAAGATTTAATTATTGAAAACCAGCAGCAAAGCGTCCTTGCCAGTAACTTTGAACTCGGCAGGCAGTTCTCAGAAAACGTTGTCTCTGAACAACTCCCTATTTTCCACAACATGTTGTTTTTAAGTGTGCGTGCCTGTGTACTTCCTTTTTCTCAAATGTTCTTGACGTCTCATCTTTCTCTTTCTCTCTCTGTCCCGACTCGTGGGACAGCCACATGTTTTTAGAGCGCTGAGGGATGCTCCCTGGGGGGGCCGAGAGTTGGTTCAACATTCTCGCCCCAACCCATGGCCCATCGGGTAGCTTGTGTATGTAAGCCCTCCGTGTGTTTTTGTAAAGACTGGTGCAGAGTCAGGGTGCATCATAGTCACACTGGTGAGGGGGTTCTGGGCTTGAAGTCTACCTGGAGGTAGAACAAGATGCCCTGACAACTACCTGCTAATAAATAACATATCTAAAATTCAAACTACACTATCTTGCTTTGGCTGAAAGCATCTGCTATAGTGATATAGTAAAGTTATAGTGTGCAAGTTGAATGGAATGTATTAAAGCCCTGGGTGTGGGTTGTGGTATCCGTGTGTGTGTGTGTGTGTGTGTGTGCGCGCGTGTGTTGGTCACCATCAGTGTACTTGTAGGACTTGCTGTTGACTGGAACAGCGGGGCCCCAACACAACTGTCCAATCAGAAGCCCACTTCCTGGTGGGACAGGCAGCTATGAGTGGGGATGACTCACAGTGGACTGGGCTGATTGGTGTGTCATGCTCAGGAAGACGCGTCATTACATAAGGGGGCACTTTACTTGCATACAAACCGGTTTTTAGCTACAGAAGGACAAAAAGTGAGAACAAGTATTTCCTGTTAAATGCTGTTACTGTTGGGGTGAACCGTGCACAGAAGGAGTTAACAAACTATTGTACTTTGAAAACATGCAAAAAACCACCTTGTCAAAGCCTGCATTGCATTATACGTTTCAGTCACGCTATTAGGAGCTGAAACAGAATCTCTAGTCCATTTATTGGCTGCTGGATGCTAACTTTCCAGTGACTCATTGTTCTCTGTATTGCAACTCCCCTCTGTAATCAGTTTTCAGGGAATCAATGTTTTCTCCTTACGAGAATCTACCTTCCTTTTATAGTGGACGAAAGGAGGACACGCTGAGAACAAAACACTTTTTCTTTCAATCACACGCAAATATTTGACCTGATCAATCTCTTTTAACATCCTTCCTCGTTAATGAACAGAATGTTTCTGCTCGCCGTCACCCTAGTGCGAACCCAAAGACCTGCGTGTCCGTTGGTGTGAGAGAATGCGTGTGTGTTTGTGTGTGTAATGAGAGAATGTGTGTGTGTGTGCCCTCATTCTTGTCCCTTGGCCTTCTCCTCCTCCTCCTCCACGGTCTTGTCCTCCTACAAAGCCCACTCTGTCACCAGAGACTGCAGCTGGGAGTCGCTCCATCTCAGCCGGGCCCGGACTCAGTATGACTTACCATGATGTAAACTATAGGTCTAGAGGATCCCTGTGGATCTACTATAGATACTATCGAATAACTATTATATCTGTACTAGATCAAACACCAGTTTGAATGCATCTGGCCAGTCTTCAGGTTAAGCACTTGAGGCCCAACCACAGTGGTTTGGACCAATCAGAGTCCTATCAGGAACTTTCTTAGCTACGGGATACGTTGTAGGCGGTGATAGAAAGATGTTTCATCTCCTGCAGTATGTTTTGAAAGTCCAAGCCTTTTTCCAAACAGTTTGCAAGGATGACTTCCCAGAACTTTCTGGCTCACACTGGGAAAACCCTTGCTCTAGACTCTAGAGAATGATAGTGTTTTCTAGTAGATAAATGTAATGTATAATCTACTATAAACTCTTCGAGTGTCATCATGTGTCTCTGCTGCAAACACTAGATTATTACCACTAGGCCATTCGCTCCCTTCTGTAGTTGGGAGCTAGTATTTTAATGTATTAAAAAAAAGAGTCATAGAGTTTTGTTATTTTATCTGTATGTTACCACTATAGTAAGGGAGTGTAGATTAGGAGAGGAGAAGTGAGGGGAATGGAGGAGAACTGGGAGAAGAAGAGGTGGAAAAGAGTGTCAGATCTGAGGAAAGTGAGTGTGCTGAATGTGGTAGGTAGGTTAACTTTAGACGCATACAGTCTAAAGTTAACTTTGTTACCATGGCATGTAGTGTAAATGCCACAGACAGCACCGCTCTTAGCCAACATATGGTCATGATCATCATCTTGTTTCAGCCCATCATGCACGACCACCTTTGACTGGTCACGTTGTTAGCGCGCATGTTATTGTATGTGCTCCACTGCGTGTGTTTTTGTCAGCCAAGTGTTTTCTGTTCCCTAAAGTGCGAATTTGTATCATCCCTGTTCGTTCCCACCATACCGCACTCAGTCACACACGCACTTGCACTTTCACAATCTAGAATTAAATAGAATTTCTAAATCACAGTTACAATCTCAATTTAGGTCATATATTTATGACACCCCCCTAGCCCTAGCCCCCCTGAAGGGCAAGAACAGTTCATTAAATAGGAAAGAAGAAGTCTTGAGAAGGAACGCAGATTTGCGGATCCCTACTTTCAGGGATGGTTAGGAGTGTAATGGGTGCCATCATTGAAATGCATACAAACAAACATTTAAGTCATTTAGGTATTAGTTTTTCCTCGATTGTTTACACACAAAAAATTGAACTATGCACACAATTCTGAAAACTTGAAGCTCATGTATCAACTACAAGACTCCTGACTGCTAAACTCTAAACACAATTCCACTGTTTTCACATGTATAGAAATTCTAAATCACATTTTTGCAAAACTCTAAGCACAAATCTCACACTTGGTTCATCTGGAAAACACTGGCCTTCAAAACGCCACACCCAATTACCCATTGGTCTCGCTCACTCCTTACCTGTTCAAACTCAACTGGCAAAACACTTCAATCATGACTCAGAGCATACAAGAGGCCTCAGAGGAGCTCAGCTGTGTTGTAGATGAGCTCCTCTGGCCTGATCAGGATCGGAGATGGGATACAGACCGATTTACATGTAGATCTGTTTCACCGCATTTATATTCTTATTTTTATTTTTTGTTGGCCTACGAAAAGCTTTTTTTGCAGTCAGTTCAGCATCAACATTTCACTGTGTTACAGTAATAATGAACATTTAGTTTGTTACCTTTTTGTATTTGTGCACTGATTTCATCATTACATCGTCGAAAGACAATCTAAACATTTTCTTACTGTAGTGTTTTTCATTTTACTTACATATAAGTGCAATTACTGTACTGTGATTTTTGCCAAATAAGGTAACATTGGTGCATTCTCAAAACTCCAACAATGTTGCAGTATCAACTATAAGTGTACAGTATGACTCTGGGAAGCTGGGATTGTGAGTTTATTCCATTGGAGCTCATTTGATAGACAAATCTGCATTGAATCGTATAATGATATGATTGTGTAAATGCCATATTTATGATATATTCACTATATAGTTTTACAATATGGCAACAGTCATTCTTCTGTATGTCCTTCCTTCTTTCTACTGTATGTACCATACAATTGCAAGCTACTAAAAAGGAAACTATTTCTACACAATATACATCTTTACATGGGAATATGTAACATGGCGTGAAGCCAAAACATATGTAAATAGTATTTTGATGGAAGTGTCAATTCCATCAAAATAGTATTTTGACGGAATTGATCACACCAGTGTTTAATTGATGCTCTCTAAGAGATATTCATATGATAGCTGTGTTTACTGTTGGGTGGAAGAAATCAGTTTTGAGAAGAATTTGTGGAATTTTGACAAAATGATTGACTCTTCTCAGATTTGTGTTTTGACTTTTGAGAAATTGAGCTATAGTTTCAGAAAACATGTTGAAATGATTGAGAAAAACTAAAATATAAATAAATGGTGTCAATGCTGGATGCTGGCCGATTAAACACCAGGGTTAAGTCCAGACATCCAGTCGCAGTCAATGCAACAGATTAGGTATCCAGTCGCAGTCACTGCAACACGCTTAAACAGACAGAATTATCAATTAGATTGGGCAAGGTGCACAGAAAACACAAAGACAACTGCTAATTAAGTACCCTTCAGCAGCAGCAATCTCACAAACAGCAACAGCAGCTGAGGGCATCCCTAGGAACCAAACAAATGACTAGAGGGGTAGGTTTTCAGTCTTGAATATCTCTGCAGAGTTAATAATAATAAGCACATGTCGAGAACATGCTTTCCACAACTACCGTCATAGACATCTGGAGTGTCTAGCATGCAAAGACTTGCTGTAAGCCTGTAAACAAAGGCATTTCAATGACGACCCCTCTGTCAGCCTGCCCCACACCTTCCCCCAATCTCCCATCAGAGGAAGGATTTGTCTGTGGAGCACTGGCCGTCAGGAACATGCTGTTACCATACTAGCTCTCGCGTAGCCACGGCCCACTGCCACCGTGACAATGGCAGGCTTTCTCAAAGTAGATGTCTGCTTGGCGCTCCAATGCCACTGACAAAGGGAGATTGTCCTGCCCCGGTCCAACAAAGACATTGCGTCCGCGTCCCTGAGCTGAACAAAAATGAACCCATGTAGACCGATGACCAGTTGTCGACCAAGTATCTTGATGTTTTCACATGCAACAAAAGATTTCACGTATAAATCATAAGAGGCATGACCAAAGGACTACACACACATTCACTCACTCAAGGAGCTAGGAGCATAAGATCCACCTTGCTGGGGTTGGGGGTACCAGAGCCACCAAATGCCATACATCTCTTACACACAGTTTGATGACCTATTGCATATGTGTCTTTTGTCTCCCAGTGTTTCCTGTGTGGCAGGGCGGTGGGGCCAGTTGGGGCAGTGCCGGGGGCTGGAGCCAGGCATGGGGCTGGGGCCGCTGCCTGCGGTGGGAGCCGGCGGGTCCCGGGGAAGGGGCCCAGGCCCTTGACGGCCCCATGTGGTGCGTGCTGTGTCGGGAGTGCCGGGTGCGGCTGCGTGAGGCGTGCGAGAGGGGCCAGGGGGCCCTGCGAATGCGCGCTGACATGCTGAGCCTCAAACTGCCCCAGCTCCTGGACACCCACCAGGTGCCCAAGGTGAGAGGAACTTCCTGTGTCCTTCCATTCCATTTCCTGTCCTGGTCTGTTTGATAACATGGACATCCACGCTGGTAAGGGGTGTTTTTGTTGTTTACTGCGTATGCAGACTACTCAGGCGTATGCGTTTGTCTAGTGTGTATGTACATTACATTGACATTTTATTTGTACTGTGTATGTGCCTTACATTAATAGCGCATTTGCACTGTGTTTAAACAAACTGTACTCGTACTGTGCAGGAATACACATTGTCTCTTTAAACCAGACATCATGTGAGCGTGTCTCCGATCGTACCGCATGTTAAAGGGGTACAGAAAATGAATCGCCCGACCCCTGCTCCACAGGTGTTCCGGGAGGACGGCATCATCTCTGGCTACCGGGACCCCCAGAGCTCCGCCAAGGACTGCCTGTTGAGCAGCTTCCAGCTCACCAACGAGACCATCAACATCTGGACTCACTTCCTGCCCACGTGGTGTGTTCTTGTTCCCCTACAAATCTGTTATGGGCTATTATCCCCATGGCTACGACCCATTAGTGGCAATGCTGTAGTTCCGTCTTTGTGTAGGAGCGTAAGAATGAGCGGTAGTGTATATGAAATGCATCACACACCTTCCTTTCGCCAAGATATCCTAAATATTTTGAGGATTAAATTCTAATGAATCTTGTTCTCACACTTATTAATCCAAGTGTCAAATAGTGTAGTGGATGGCAGTTTGTGGATGAGGATTATAAGTGTCTCGGTGTTCAGTAGTCAGTCGGTTGCAATCTGCCACCTCCCCACTAGTGGCCACCTACATGCTATACGCTGGACCTTTAAAATCGACCTGCTTACTTTAGAATGTATGTATCTCAATTCACTACAAGTGGCTTTGGATGAATAGAATAATTGATAATAGTCAACATGGTCGATTCACACTAATGGTCTTCGCATATTACTACGAGCGTAAAAAGTTGACTCATATTCCATCTCCTTTATAAATGACTGATACAGCATGCATAAAAATAGTTCTCATTAACTGCAGAATATCTTTTTATATTATTGTATGCTGTTATTTTGGCATCCATATATCTGGATTTGGCATCCATATGCCCATTCACAGTTAGGGCCTCACCACACTGTGAAGCAGCACTATCAATAACCCGTCCTCTGTGCTCTGCACTAAGCCTGTGTTTATCACACCAAGCACAGCAACACTCTTCCTTCATCGCCTCCCAGGTACTTCCTGTGGCGCTTCAGCAACATGAGCTCCACGATGAACTTCCTGTCGGACAGCTACACCTGGCCCCTGCTGGTGTACATGCTGCTGATCTGCGTGTACCCCTTCACCTCCAGCTGTGCTCACACCTTCAGCACCATGTCCCCCGAGTCTCGGCACATCTGCTACTTCTTCGACTATGGAGCGCTCAGCCTCTACAGCCTGGGTATTCACTCTCTCAATCGGGCATTCGTTTCCACCTTTTTGGGGACTTCTTGTGCTGACTGAAAGCACATGGTCATGAAATAGTTGGTCTCGAATGTCCACTGCATGGAATCCACAATTCCTAATTTCCAGAAGTTAAAAGATTGCTGATAACATCAGTTGTTTAACTTTAGCCTGGAGACATCGTTTTGGGTTACTGGGCTAAATGTCAGTGTGCCTGAATCTGTAGCTAGTAGCATTAAAGTCACTGGTACACATCATTTTGAATTCTGTTTGTTTATGCAGGGCCTTTATGAGACCTTTCAAACCTTTCTTCCCACCAGAAATGTACCATAAAATATATCTCTAACTTATAAGTCAGCACTCTGCCTGAGACCTCATCAGGCCAACCTAAGCCAATGATGCGGTAACCTATCCAGTGTTCTTCTTGGCTAATTGAACATAAAATATGGAACTGAGCAGTTCCCCTTCCTCTGGTTGTTTGGGCCATAAAAATGAGTCTAGCCTGTGTTTCTCAATGTGGCTAGTGGAAGAATGTTCGTTCAGCATTTCCTGTGTGGGTAGAAACTGATCGGTCCTTGAAGAAGCCATTGGTCTAATGATAAGAATGAAACCGTAGACAGAACTTAGGTTTTCGGGTCTAGGTACCAAATCACAGTTGAAGATACATTTAGATCTCCACATTTACATCAAGGAAAAGCATTCCTCAATTTATATTGCATCTAAGAGCTGGTGAAGGATGGATAACAGTTTTCTGATTATAAAACACCCTCAATACTTATTTTGTGATCATAGCTAGTTAATCATTGAATATGTTTGTCAATCGCTTAGGTAATAAGGGCCATCTGCTAACGACACATCTAGGTGACCTTACTCATTTTGCACACTTTTAAGATGCATCGGGGAGTCCTAAATTGGTAATAGTCTTGAGTATTAAGTGTAATCATCTTTTAGACTTAGGCACATGTTTCCTATCTCCGCACAAGTCACATTGTGAAGATACCAGTGTTGTTTCTTCACAATGTGCCTGCTGCGGCAGGTGCGGCAGCACTTAAATCACTGTTCCCTGTGTCTACCAACTCTCCACACGGGCTCTCCTTTAGGGCAGGCTGCTTTAATTGTGATAAAGTTGTTTTTGGACCCTTGATAAACTTTCTGATAAACGTAATGCTTTTTATAAAAAGCCTTATCTTTTTTTTCTTTTCTTTTTTTTACTTCGATAAATGGGACATATTTGTTCATGGTTGTACCAGCTCAGGTATGACCCGACAGGCCTTTTGCATGTGTTTGCATTGTTTCTGCCCTGCCCTGTAGTTGAGTGCAGGCTCTGTTAGAATTTACATCGGTAACAAATATTACATATTCAAATAACCTTTTTAGCATATCATCTGGTGTTGGCTACACCTGCTATGGGTATCGCACTTGCAGCGAACATCACACTTACATGCATGCACTCTTTGGTATGTGTGCCATGCATGCTGTTTTATTCAAATTAGTCCAAGGGACAGTTATGACTCAGGTTTGCATGACAATCACCTTTTTCATACACTTCCTCCAATATGGGATTAAAATCCTGTCATAATTCAAACCTGAAAAAAAGGTGAAGGCAACATTGGAAAAAGAGAGTTTACAAACACAGACTTAAAGGCTTTTGAAACATTTTTTTTCCAGGTTTGAATTATGACCGGATTCTAATCCCATACTCCGATGACGGTATAAAAAAAACGAAAGAATATAAAATCTTTTACTCAAAAAGGATGACCTCATTCTTTGTACATTGAGTTCGCCTAAAGTCGCTTTGGATAAAGTGTGTGCTGATTGGTTGAAATGCCTAAAATTTATGTAAATCAGTTGATAATAATACGTTGTGGTTGTGCAGGTTGTGCCATCTCGTATGGGTCTTATGTCATGCCTGACGACTGGGTCAACAGCTGGCTGCATCACCACTACGTCCCCATTGCCGTGGGCAACACCATCTTCTGCACCAGCCTCTCCTGCTACTCCAGGTGAGAAACACTCCCACATCATTTTGGGTACCTGGGCCAGGTTACGGTACGATGATAAAACCCGGCTCACCTGTTTGAGGAGCTGTTCCTAGCCGGGGCACATCGAAGGCGATACAATGGGTCTTGGTTTGTCTCAATATAAATTGTGTGAACAGAAGTTACACAATCCTTGTGTGACTTGAGTTTTTCTGTGGAAGCTATGTTGTTCCCTATTCCCTATTGTTGTTCCCTGTTTTTTATTTTAATACAGCGTGCAATGCACAACATGCATGTAGATAATCAGTTAATTAAGCCGCAAAAGGCTGTGGTTTTCAGGGATTTCAAAACAGCAAGGGGGTATGGTTAAGACTGAGAAGCAGAGTTGTTAGAAAGTGATTACTATAGACTTCCATGTTAAATTTCACAAAATAAACACAGTGACATAAAATGATTGAATTTATTGGCCATTCTTCCGGCAAGGAATGTAGTTCTCAAAACAGAAACATTGTTGTCCAAGCTTCACAGGCTTGCATAGTTTCAGATTGGCGGTATTTAAAATCTACTTTGAACCAATCAGATTCATGGACCGGAACTATAGTTTTGTCAGGTATGTTGGTATATAAGGGTAGTCAAAGTAGGTAAAGTGTGCTTAACAAAACCTCATTGGCCAGCTGCCTATCCCAGTCCATTTTCCTCTAAAGCCTGTTACAGCCAACCACCCTCAGCCAGTGAATTTGATGACTATGGGATCACTGCTTTGCTGAACAGGGTAGAATGAGGGAAGCCTATAATCCCTCTCTTCAGGGGCTGGTTGTCGATGAGATACACCGGCGATGTCATCGGAGCCAAAACAGCTGAAAACCTAATCACAGTTTCTCTCTGTTTTTAACCATAATAGAGCCTATGTATTATGTTTAGGTTAGCTGTTTGGGTTTAATGTCACAGCTGGAAGTGAGGGGGGGTTGGCGTGCCAAGGTCACATCTTATCACTCTGCTTGGCTTTTTTTTTTTTTGAATGAGCAGAACCTCCCTTATTGACTCAGGGACGGTTGTCAACATGCTCCATAAAGCTTTGTCATTGTCATTGTCACGTGCTTGAAAATGTATTAAAACAATATTACAGTGTAGTTACCACTGTCTAAGATTCACATATCTCTGTTATTAGAGATTGTGTTTTGTTTGACCACCAGTACTTTTGTTTAGGTAGAAACACAAACATTGACCTAAGTTTGCTGAAACTACCTCTTGGCTTTTTCCCTGGCGGCGTTTGCAGGGTGCAGGGTTCGTGCAGGCTAGTGCAATGTTTTGCTGCTAATCGCTTTATTTGTGCTCTAGTGCAGATGGGACATTTCTAAATGTATTGTCTTATAATAATCACCTCAAAGATAGTTTAATGTCACCTTTTACGGATGTCACGAGTTATATCGGCTGTTATCGGATAGTCATTTGTCTGTATGTTTAACATAGTTATTAATTCGCCCAGTGAGAACTGTCAGAACTGTCAGAGTAAATAAGCTCTTTCTTAAAGCAGGACAAACTAGCTTGCCAGAGCCAATCTTCTCTTTGGCAAACAACACAAAACTAATTACAAGACAAACACACCACTGGTGTTATCAAACACTGCAGTGTGATCATAGGTTTTGCTATGTTTTTACCAAGGGTAAAGATACTGTTCATACATTACACTAACCCACTGAATATCTCCAGTTTGTTTAACAGTGGAACCCCCTGTTATCTAGCACTCTGCCATTCGACACCTAGCCTTCCCTAGGTGTGTGTGTGTGTGTGTGTGTGTGTGTGTGTGTGTGTGTGTGTGTGTGTGTGTGTGTGTGTGTGTGTGTGT
>JAOPUD010000009.1:7460458-7473150 GCA_027122715.1 Trisopterus minutus
CACACACACACACACACACACACACACACACACACACACACACACACACACACACACACACACACACACACACGCATTAGCCTGCGTGGTTGTGTGTGTCTGGTGATTGACTGTTTCTTGGAAGAAAAGTCACAAGCACTACTGCAACTGGACACTTTTGTACCACTATGTTGTGGCATGTTGTGGTACACATCCTTGCTGCTAACAAGGATGTTAATTGTGGAATATTGGCAGGTAGAACTGCACTGTTATCATGAGTTTATAATTGGAGGAGGTTGGGACCCCAGTAATTCTGGGTAGGGGAGGGACAACAAACATAGTCAGAACAGACTAAGACTGATCATGCTGACCATGACCAGGTCTTCCTAGACTTGTAGGAATGGAAATGATAGCAGATGTTTGGTAATTGAAAAATACCTTTCTGCATTTGTTATTTATTCGTCAAAGAGATTGTCCGTTATCGATGTCAGATCAAATGAAAGAATTATCCTCAACTTTTTTTTTTTTTTAATGACCAATTGTGTGCTTCAGTAAATAAGCACACATAATAAATGTAACCTTTCAAATGAAACAGATAATACGACCACATAGGAATGCTTCAGCCCTAGGATATGATAGGATTTGGAAGGTCTACATCCCTCGCCTCCAGCTAGACTCGCTCAACGTACTGAATTATGAATGAATTGGATTAAAATTAAATATAGCAATCCATAATCAATTTTCTAATAAGCTATTGATGGCTCCCCTGATGGCAAATACTGAACTATAACCTGATGCCATGGATTTATCATCACTTAAAATGATTAACCTGATGTTTTACTTCCTCAAAGTTACGTGTGCCGTTTCTGCCAAAGCAATTGGTATTTTACTGTTGGGTCCTTCTTTATACAATAGTACTGTATGTAGGTGGTGGTAAATAAGCAAACCTATTTCAGAGCAGTAAATATTGTCTCAACATCTTCCATAGAGCTTGTCCTTTTGGTCGAGGTCATCGGCCAATTGCAATAAAAAGAAAATTGTGTTTGAATACATAAGAAAAATACACCAGAACAGGAACATGTGTTTCCACAGAAAAATATGGAGCTTGGAGGTCTGGGTCTCATTTTGCAGTGCGGTGCAGTTTAAAATAAAAAAGGAAATTGGTGTGCAATATTAGGGATGAAACGTTTAAGGGTTGCTGAACCTTCACACTCTCTGTTGTCTTAAATCACTTTCACACATATAAATCATAAAACTTTGTTGAACACCTAAATAAACACTTTTTCTTTGCATCTTTAACTCCATATTGTGAGTGGCTCTTCTGAACACACACAGCTCTAAACTATTGAGTCGTTCTGGCCTAAGAAGTGACTCAGATGCTTAGCGTGAGTGACTGGACCTCGATACGGGAATGCAAAAGCCCCTGGCCACATGGATCAGAGAGAGAGGTCCCATGAGCCACTCTGAGCCTGCTCCCGTTCAGCAGCAGTAAAACACCGTATTGATAAGCTGAGCACGAGCGCTTGCCCCGCAACAGAGCTGGCATGGTAACGTTTGAATGCAACAGCAGTCCCCACACTCGCTAACTGACTTACACCTCACAAAAGGACACCTACCAAAAGTATGTATTTAAACCAAACAGAAGTACTGGTGTACACCAAACAAATTACTGACTTACATCCATCAAAAGTACATAATTAAACCATACAGAAGCAGTGGTGTACACTCAGCAGGAGTACTTTTTTAAACCGCACAAAAGTACTGGTGCGTACAACTGAAAAGTACTGGCTTACACCGGACAGCAGTACCAAGTTCCACCAGAAATGTTTTTTTTTGTATTTACATCATTAAAAATTTTAAGAAAGTACCTTTTGTAAGCAAATTGATGTACCTCGGATGAAACAGTAATTCTGATTCAAACTAATGACAGTTCTGACAAACAAAAATACTTGCATTAACAACAGAGAAGATTACTCACATCAAACCAAAAGTACTTATTTGAATCACAGAGAACTGACCCACCCGAAACAAAACCGGATCCACACCAACCAAACAACACAAGCACTTGTATTAACCACAGATAATTAATGACACTCCAAACAACACCTGACGCACACCCAAAGCTCAACCGGTAAACCACACAGCATTACTGACTATTACTGACTACACACAACAACTACACCTACCACAGCAGCAGCAACTCAACTGACTCAAAACAAGTAGAAGAACTAACTCAATCCAAACTCAACTTCCAGCTAATACCAAACAATCAGAGGACCGACTCACACCAAACTACACAAGTTGTGACTCACAGCAAACAACACGAGTTGTGACTCACACCAAACAACACAGGTTGTGACTCACACCAAACAACAGAAGTTGTAACTCACACCAAACAACAGAAGTTGTAACTCACACCAATCAACAGCAGTTGTAACTCACACCAAACAACACAAATACTAACTCAGGCAATGAAATAAATAAGAATCAAAGCAACGCAACACAAGCCTGAGTGCTCCCACGCGGGCAGGGCCAGTGTGTCACCAAAGCGAGCGACCTGGCCAAACACCGCTTCTGACCGCCTCACACATCCCCGACGGCCGGCCTGTGAAAAACGCCTCCCTTGCGGGGCTACTCACATCTCGGTGACGTTCTCGCTCTCCTGCGGGGCCAGGGCGGGCAAGCTGGCGATGCCGTCGGCCTCCAGGCACTGCAGCATGGCGAAGGAGCAGCGGCACGCCGCCGGGCAGCCCGCCAGACCCGGCCGGGGGCCCACGCTCACCAGGACCAGGGTCAGCACCCACGCCGCCGTCCCCATCCTCAGCCCCGTCCTGGGCCCGCCTGCTGTAGTATCAGGCATGGCGCAAACAGCGGCACCTCACAAACGACAGTCCTCCTCCAACTCCAGCCTTCGGAAACAAGTGGTGCTTGTGGTCTTGCGCGTGGTCTTGGTTCTGGTGTTGGTAGTTAGTCGCAGTAGTCGCCTGTCGTCTGGTCACCAGTGGGTCTGGGCTGAGAGAGAGGCAGGTTTAGACTACAGTGTGGCAGTCTGAGGGCCTGAGATGGCGGGGTGGGGGTCCAGGCTGCTCAGGGTCTGCTCGAGAGCCAGGTCTGAACTGAGCTGCAGCAGAAGAGGCAGGCAGGCTGCATACAGGCCTCTGGGGAGACTGCTGGTGGGCTGCAGCCTCACTTCTTACCCTCCCTCTCTCTCTTTCTTTCCCTCCCTCCCTCTTGCTCTCTCTCTCTCTCTCTTTTTCTCTGTCACTCTCTCTCGCTCTTTCACTCTCTAATTGTTGCTCTCTTCCCCCTCGCACTGCTATGCCTTCTCTTCTCTCTTTCTCTCTATCTCTCTCTATCCGTTGCTTTCTGTCACTCTTACTGTTGTCTCTCTCATGCTCTTTCTCTCTCACTTTATCTCTATAATGCTTCCTTTCTATCTGTTCCTCTTTGTTTTTACCTTCCCTCTACTTTCACTAATTGTATCTATCTCACTCCTTTCTTTGTTGTTGTCTTATTGTCTTATTTTTCGCCTTCCCACTCTCCCATTTTACTACCCCTCTCCCTTCTCGTTTTCTCCTCCCCCTCTTCTATCCCACTCTCATTCTCCCCTCTCTATTTCATTCAATCTCCCCTTCCCTTGTTACTCTCTATCCTTCCCTTTTTTTAACCCTCTTTCACTCTGTTTTTCTCTCCATCCCTCTCTCTCTCTCCCTGCCTCTCCCCCCTCCCTCCCTCCCTCTCCTCCATAATTAAGGGAGGAGCTCGACAACAGTTGCCATCAGTGTGTTCAACAGTCACCAGACACCTCTGAGAGAGAAGAGGATTTGTGTGTGTGTGTGTGTGTGTGTGTGTGTGTGTGTGTGTGTGTGTGTGTGACTGGCGCGTGTGTGTGATGGTAAGATCTGTTTCTAGGGGTTAAAGGGGTGCTGTTTGTCCTTAGGACCCCACAAGTATGGGAGACTGTTTAGGACAATATCATTGAAGCACTTGCACGCACTCATCAAACACCTGTACATACACAAAACATGCTTGTGCATACACATAAAACCTTACATTTAGGAAAATATATATTTTTATGTTCAATATCAGTGTTTTGACTACAAGTCTCTACAGTGTCTCTGTACTGTTATATTCAGATCTGTTTTAAAAGGGTGGGTTGTTTTGCGACATGAATATACTGTACATGTATACTCACCTACTGTAAATCCAATGGATTTACAGCATTGCCCACATTTTTGATTTAGAAACAGAGGTAGAAGAAAGAAAGTAATCGCCATCTAACATCCTAGTTGTCAATATGCACCTCTAATGTTTCTCAAGATTCTTTAGCATGGCCCAAAGCACATTTCATGTCTATACAGTAATTCATTTCTGAAAAACCAGTTCCTTGTTTGAACTCCGTCTTTTGGATATGTTTGACTATATTGAATGAATGAGGGGTTAAATTATGTTGTGCCACCCAAATGCAGGCTGGTCTATGAAGATCCATGTCATTTAACAACGAACCCGGTAGTCAGAGCAGCATTGCAGGGGTTAAAACATCTTGGGCCATTTCACAGCTTCTAACTAAACACTGTTATGTTGTCCACAAAACTCCATACTGGCAGATGCACATTGATTACAAAAGACCTAAGTGCTTTTTAGGCATTGTTTACGTCTGTGGCAGGCGCACTCACGCTTAATGTTCTTTCGCAGAATCAGTAAAGTCATTTTGCCAAATGTTATTGGCAATAGTTGTTTTGGTTGTTTTCGTCTGATGATTTGTTCACCCAGATCGGTTTCTTCCTTTAAGACTCTTCAACACTAGAAAACATTTTAACCCCTGAAATGCTGGCTAAGCCTGTGTCTGATATAAGTGGCAACAGAGGATTTAATCGCCAAAGCTGATCTGAATGTATGTATGTGTAATGTATATATTGAGACCTATTTTGCTATTTTGCAAAGACAATCAATTCAATTGTATTTGTATCACCATTACAGTCTCAAAGGGCTTTACAGGCCAAATATTTATGGCACCCCCCTGACCCAAACCCCCAAGAGGGCAAGAAAAAACTTGGAGCAGTATTATATACTTATTATATACTTGTTTTAAGATCTATACACACTGTGTGTGCTCTCAGAGATCAACGTTGTTGTATGAATGCCTATCAGTACATTTTCATGTTTGTATGTCGAGCCACGTCAAAGATGATTTTCTGTTACGACAGACAATAAAGTTTTCTGAATCTGAATCTGAAGTTGTAAAGATTGCGGGTAGCCGGGTGGCTCATGCACTTCAACCCATCCCACTGCACAGTCTGATGTCACACAGTTATTGAATTAAAGTTTGAGCACAAACAAGCCATTTTACTCACTTATTAAGGGGTGTTCTCGGTGGGTGCGAATACTGCCCCTGGTTCGGACTCAGATTTTTCTAGCTTAGCAGACGCAAAACATGTATACATACGCATATAACAATCTATAGGAAAAAGTCGAAAAAGCATGATATCACCCCTTTAAAAGCAATTGATTGTTTGGTGTTTGTCAGAGTTGACCTCTGAACTCTGTAAGCAGCACACTCTGACTGCTGGCTCTCTTCTGTTGTTTCCTACTGACCAAATTAATTAAAATGAATGCTCACTGTCCACCGAAAACCTGCCCTACCAGCTCACTTCCTCTGTGGGCCTTTTTGGAAAAATCACTTGCCCAAAATATCATATTCTGTTGCCAAAATAATATAATATGTTGCGCTGCATTAACAAAGAAATAGAAATTTGCTCAGCTAGTCACTCTGGGAATGAGCAATATACTCACTCGACAATTCCCCTGGCCCAGAACATAAACCAACCACATCGGTGTATCTGATATTGGCGGGCCAAAAGTGTTGCTGTTTTACCGACTGCATACGGCAAGAGTCTCATCTATTGGTTAGCTCCACTGGTCTGGATACGTCACCCCTTGTTTTCTGATTGGTCGTAGTGTTATCCAATTGCGTGCAGTGATATTTTCAATTGTATGCTTGTGCCGCCCCTCGAGTTGGGCCATTTTCATTACTCGTTGCCAGATCCTACAGCTTTCTAGATGTGGGTCTGGATTTCCAGGCTACCCTACTAGCCCACTGAGTATTACAAGCCATAACACAGACAAAGATACCAACTGAAAAAACACATGCTAACCAATGTACCTACGTTGAAAATGTGTACCTACATATGTGTGTCTGTGTGTCTCTCCTTGCTTCCTCTTTTTTTGACAAGACTGGTTGTGACACTTCACCTGTGATTGCCTGAAAACCGTTACAGGCATACCTGTCATGTGACATGAGCAATGTAACGGAGCCGCCAGGCAAAGTAGCAGAATTCATTACTGTGTCTTGGCTTCCTCTCTAGAGGCTGCACTTTGTGTGGGGCTCTTGACGCGTCTCGTTCTAAGAGCGGTGTAAGGAGACGCATGCTGTCAGCCCATTGGCCCTTCCCGCCCAGTTCACTACGGACCACTTTGAAAATGTCGTTCAGGCTTTCTTTGTGTTTTCAGATGCATAGTTCAGTTAAAATAGAGCGATGCAATGTCACTTAAATCTGTGTCCAGAACGTACTTGTTCCCTCTCCACTTACACACACGTATACAAACATCCATGTGGCCACACACACACACACACACATCCACATCCACATCCACGTGCCCACACACACATCCACACACGCACATCCATATGCATATGCATACGCATACACATACACATACACACACACGCATACACACATCCATGCGCCCACACACACACGCATACACACACATCCACATGCCAATGCACACACACACACACACACATTCACACATCCATGTGCCCCCACACACACACGCATGCACACATCCATGTGCACACACACACAGACATCCACGTGCCCACACACAGACACACACACACACAAACACACACACGCACATACACACATGCATAGACACATCCACATGCCCACACACACACATACACAAATCCTTGGCCCACACACAGACACGCATACACACATCCACGTGCCAACACACGTGCACATGGCACAAGAGAAGCCGGCCAAGAGCAGTATGTGCGTGAAAGGGTACATATGCATGCACAACTGTCCCTGATGTTCTTGAAATAAGACCACTTTGCAAATGAGTGGCTGAAAAGGGTGTGTAGGCCTGTTGCCCAACAGGGGTTCCTCATTACTTCACCCTATAGCTGGAGGTCATGCGCCGCTTCCTCCACAGCACTTGGTCAAACTCTTTTTACCCAGTTAGCTATCCTGTGACATTTCCCCGCGTTATTAATGAGACAGGAGGAGGGAATGCAGGGGGACCAGCGAAACCTGCCTCAGTTAAACCCCCTGGGGAGGCCGGCCTCTGTCCTATTTACTTGTGTTAAATATTCGGTTGCTGTTTCATTAAGAGGTTGAAACTCCCCCGGCCTGCAGTGGCATGCTGACACTGAAGTGTGAAACTGTAACTTAACGTTGATAATATAAAGATCTACTGGGATCCCAGTCCCCATAGCAGGAGAGCATTGGAGGATCTTGTCTGATGCATCAGGTTTACTGTCTCTTGGTGTATTTAATGTATTTTAATCAATGCATTTATTTCAATGAAGGTGGTATTTGTAGTTTTAGATAATCTGTTAATCTATTCCATATGTTTTAATTTTATTATGCTACTGTGAATACATGCAAGCTAGCGGGATAATTGGGCCGCTCACAATTTAACAAGTGCTTTAAAATAAGGAAACAGGACAGATGGAAGAGATTCTTCCTGGCATGAAGCTCTACAGTAACTGCTGTCAGTTGGTATAGCAGTTGGTATAAACTCAATAAACGGCAACAACAGTAAAAGAGAAATACCGGCTATTGTGAAAGGAAGGTCGGGAAAAAGGTTTCATTCAATTAAATCAGTTTTTACTGTCCTTAGTATCGCCTTCAGACAACCCGACCCTCACAACTGTGATGGTCAAACTAATTCCTTGGACCATGACAAAAAAAAACGTCAATTGCCCCATCTTCCTACCTGGCTAAGAGCCTTTTTTATTTTGTTCTCAGGCTCAGTAAGCATCAGCCTCATTATTTAGCAGCAGGTTGAATCCACTCGTATGCTTATGAGTCTCCAAGATCAATAATGGGTATTTATAGCCTGCAGCAGAACCATACAAGTGTCACATACACACACACACACACTGGAACACACACATGAGCGCACACACACACACACGCATACCATTGTCCCCCTTGGCACTTTAGGAGCAGCGGGGGCCGCGCTGAATCCACTGGCTGTGGGGGCCCCTCCAGCCTTTATTCATCAAGCTCTGGAGGACCAGGAGTGTTGTGCTGTTGACACACAGGCCTGGCTTGTGTCCTATCGCGCAGCTGACCTCTAGCAGGTGGGCCCCCATTCTCCCACCTCAGAGGGGGGTTCGGCCACCAGAAGAAAAGAGGGCGCCGTGCATCACACACTCTAGCTGTGGGGGAGCGCTCAGTTGGAAAAGCAGTGGCATTAAAGCACCTTGTTGGATCCCTCCCCCACCATCCCATTTATACATCCACATATTTTTTTCTTCAGCCTTGCATTGCAAATGTGTTTTGTTAAGAGCATGGCTCCATTTCCTTGTAGCTTGATGCAGTCGGCTCTTGCCCAGACTCCTTGTCAGGCTTCCATTGAAATGTAATACATGAGCATCCGCTAAAAAACATTGTGTTCAGAACATTGGGTTTGGCAAAAGGAAGTTGTAGGAGGGTGGCAGTGGAGTGGATTGAGTGCTTTTGTGACTGAATGTACCAGGGGTGTACGGGATGTTGATACGCAGAATTGATAAGAATCTTCTAGATCATTTTGACCCATCCATCCCCTAGGTCGTCATGTATTTCTTTAACGGGTCAATGCATCACATTTGGGTGGAAGGTAAATAATGTGTGCGTCTGATAGAGGAATTTAGTGCAGGTTGATAGTAATAGCAGCCCTGGTGGTAAAGAGGGCTTGTGTCTTTTCTTCTTACATTTCTTCCACTGTCTGGCACCTTTAATCACCTGCAAAAAATCTTGAGCGGACCGTAGGGCCGTGGGCGGGGTTGGTGGTGGTGGCGGAGGCAGGTGTCATATTAGCGTACTGCCCAAGTTTGGAGAGAGCTGGTGATGGGTGCCGAGGTGTGGTGTCCCACCCGCCTATCAGGAGAGAGCCAGAGGCATGCTGGGAGTGCTGAGCCCAGTATTGGGTTTATCTAAGAATTGTTGCAGAGGCACACTTTTTTTTTCTTCAGAAAAACGATTTAACCCAATCAATGTATAGATGAGATTCTTGTTGAATTATAGTCAAGACCACCTTTGTCGAGTCCAAGACGAGTGCAAGACCAGGACTTGTCAAGTCTGAGTCAAGACCGAGACAGGAAAAAAATGAATCCTCTTCGAGAGCACTTACTTACCTGTTTTTCATTTTTTTGTTTGACGCTAGAGGCATTATATCATCTTTCTAAATATGATCATTTTGCACTTTGATTTGTAAGGATCAAATTAGGCTATGTTACTTACTTTAAGTATAGCCATTTCACTTGTTTCACCTAAAGCTGAAGTGAATAAAAAGGGCTTAACAATTTGGGAAAATAATCTAAATGAGAAGTTCCATATCTTTTGTATTGTTCACTAAACACAAGCAATAAATCATTCTATAGTATGACCAACACAACATTGGAAGCAGTCAACATATAAACTGCTCTTTCCTGTAGGCCAGGCCTATGTGTTGAGATGAATTCATATGATAACATTTTTATTTAACAATTGTAAAAGAAAAATAAATATGAATCTTACTGATCTCCAGTCAGTAACAGAAACAAATCCCACAAAACGATAGTGCAGAAATATAATAAAGAACAAATTAGTGGCTCTACCGCTCCAAAAAATATGTAGATTAATCAAAGTCGTTGCAATAAACATGCAAAATGTGCGGCTTGACCTGATGTCAGCGGTAGTACCGAAGAACTCGTCTGTTTCTAGCCCAGGTAGGGCAGCCTGGCCAGAACCTGTGCAGGATGGCGTGCTGTTTATCCAGCGTCTTCACCAAAGCCTAGGCCAGCCTTGTTAACCGTGTTGAGGGTCATCATATCGTCTCTCCCTATGAACTCCGCTACCTCCTTGGTCATATCGCGGTGCCGTTTTGAATGGCGTTCATATGTACTCTGGATCATTTTGCGCAATGATCGCTGGCGGATGGTATTCGGTCTACTCGACAAACTGCCGGTGGGGTTTTTTCAGTTGTTTTTTTTTGTCAACTTCAACAAATCAAAGCGTAGCATGGCGAGTTGTTTCTGCATCTACTGCTCTCACTCGCATGTCACGTGAGTGTGGTTTTGAACCCCGTGTGGCACCATGTTTCCGCTTGTGACCCTCTGATTGGTTTGATTGTTTAACATTCAAACTAACAAAAAAAAGAGCCAATTGCGAGACCAATGGCGAGAACGAGACGAGAAGTCCGGGTGAAAATACAATGAGTCCAAGACAAGTCAGAGACAGTGAAAAAGTCCTACAGCCCTGGATTCTACAAACTTAATTTCCCAGGTAGCATGAAAAAAGAGCTTTAGATATTATTCAAAAGTTTGTCTTGACATCCCTGATGTTGGTGGTTTACCCAAATTTTTGATATTTACCTCCGCCAAGGAGGTCATCGTTTTTCGCCGGAGTTTGTTTGACTGTCTGTCTATCTGTCTGTAAGCAACATAACTCGAAAAGTTGTGGATGGATTTGGATGACATTCAAGAAATATCTGCAATGGGACCAGGAACAAGTGATAACATTTTGGGGGTGATCCGTACACGCTATCACTGGTTACAACACTCGCTGTCTGCCTTGGCGGAGGTCTGTGCTCTCCGAGCGCTTTTCTAGTTGAAAATGTGTTCTTCTCGTCTAAGAACACATTTTCAAAAAATCCAGATATTTCATTAGGAAATAACAGCTGTACGCTAAAACTAAACAAGCTGTCTTCATCTCCATATGCATAACGAAGTGTATTTTGTTATTGTTTGGTGTCGGTAGCACACCAATGATGTAACAGATTTATGCCATGAATTTCACCCACACTATCAAATAAATACCTTTACAGCGTCCTACTGTATGCCCTTCATTCAACCATGACATCCATTCATCTGCATCCCTGCTGTTTAATCCTGTCTAAAGATGTCTGTTGCATATGGACTGCAGGATTACACACTGATAAAAAATCCAGAAAACAAGCTTGGTAAATAAATATTGGTAGATATAAAGAATACAACATTCATCCCAGTAATGTTAGCATTTTCCAAAAAGACAGTAGCATCGTCTCCCCCAGTTGCAGCCTTGTTTTTGTTTGTGAGTTGATTTCTTCAAGTGTAACATAACAGGGGGAAGGTCAGCCTGCTCCAGAACTGAATATAGAATTATCAACGGACATATACACTGACAGACATACAGCTGAGATAGATATCCAGAGAGATTGATATTTAGATAGATCCAGTCTCGGCCTTGATATCTCAATCTGTAATTCCAGTCAGATCTATATGCATTAAGTGGCCAAACGTAAATGTTGAACAACATGAAACCACTCCCAATAGGGCAGCCTACGAGAGGACAGTAGAAGCAAGCCTGCACCAGGCTTCTGGCATATCTTAAGGCTCTGTGCTAAAAAGCATGTGTAGACATTGCATTTACGCATTCATGAGAAAGTGGAGCCTATTTCAGATGTCTAGGGAAGAAGAGAAGAGAATATAGTGCTTTATTAATCAAGGGATTGCAGGCTGGGTAGGCTGGGGTATCGTTCACATTTGAACCCAAACCGGTACCCGTATATAAAGGATTCCTTTTTTCAGTACTTTACTCTGTAATAGCACAAATGTAATTTAATTTATAAAAGAATTCCAAGTCCAACCTTTTCACTTAGAAAATGGTTAATTATTTAGAAAATGCTACACACCACACAAACCCCTCGCTCCCTACCTCCCTCTCTCTAAAACCTCCAGCAGTGGCCAGGCTGTCCGTGTGTCTCAGAGGAAGCACATGCGATATCCTGCCCAACATCTAAGAGTCCTAGCAGTGAGTGACTCTGGCGGGCAGTGACGTGTTGTGCGGCGGGGTGAAGGGTGTAACCTCTGGGGCTCTCACTGTGACACCTCTGTGGGACTGGGACTAGGGGACCTGTCAATGGAAGAGTTTAAACAACACAACGCAGGAGCTGATGATAAGTGATGATCATAACATCATAATAACTACAATCATATATTTCTGATTTAAAAATTATTATTATTAAAAAAAATATATATAATATTAGACATAGCAAAAATAAACCTTATGCTACTTAAATTGAAATGCGTGTGTGTCTACAACAACTTATCTAACGCACTTATTTAACTTCTTTGCTGCTGGATGCAGGCGTACTAACATTAACAGGGGGCTAGCAAACGTCAGGCTGTCAAACCCGTTTCAATCTCGGCTTTTAGAGGTGTTGTGTTTGACCAATAGGTAAGCTTAGGTTAGAAGTAGTTCCGTGCATTTTGCCTACAACCGAAGCGAGCATTTGATGCGCCAACACTCCTAAAACACCCTGCATTATCACCGTATTCACCATGATGATTTACCTTAATGATAATATAATGATCTTTATCATGAGATGACTGCCTATGAGGTCAAATTGATTTGGTTAAACCAGAACCCTTATTTTCTCGGAAAGCCATCTCATCCAATGTGCTGGGACTATAT
>JAOPUD010000009.1:7539943-7552482 GCA_027122715.1 Trisopterus minutus
TCTGTCTGTCTGTGTGTGTGTGTGTGTGTGTGTGTGTGTGTGTGTGTGTGTGTGTGTGTGTGTGCGCGCACGGTGGAGAAATGTGAGACGGCTACCGTGCCACTGTCTCCCCCTAGTGGTGTCTATAAATGACAGGTCCTCACAATACTAAATCTCTTTTAACACACAGCAGAGAAAGCACAATGAGGGAGAGAGCAAGAGAGAACACCTCTGCTTCATAAGTGGGCGGAATAATATTTGATATATTTGAGTTGGTGAACTAATGGGGTTTTAAAGATGCATCTAAAACTTCTTGTTTTACAGTACTGTTACAGAGTTCATGCGTTTCCATGGATTTCATGGAAATTGCACCAGTCCGTTGTTTCCTCCCTCCCTTGAGTACCTTTTGTTATTTGCATAAAGAAAGTTCATGTGATGCTAGAAACTCTACAGGCCTGCTTTGGTGCTCACGTTTCGGGGAACGCAAACAGACTGGCATTGGCACGTTTAAACACCAATACATCTGTCTGTGATATTGTCTATTTTGTTGTCCTTCAAAACGCGACCCCGTATATATTTATTTATTGGTTTCCAGTGACAATGAACCATTGGAGTAGTGTTTGGACCTGGGGTGTTTCAGAGGCAGTGTGGCTGCATGTGCGTTCCCCGGCCGCTTTAAAGCGTATGCAGTAAAGCTTCCCCCTCTCTAACGGTTAGCACAGTGGTATTTAGTTTGCTCACCACCTGTACGGTGGAATGCATCGCTGCACACCGCAAACGCAGCCGCTTGCTGCTCTGGGAGCTACCGCTCATTGCGGCTGTCATGCTGGCTGTCCAATAGCTACTGTCACAATTCATGCATTTGTTCTGGATTGTTTTACGGGTTACAAGTCCCAAGAAGCACAATATTTGAATCTTTGAATCTCTGGTCAGCAATCTTATCAGCCTGCGGTTTGTTGGAGCGTTGAGGCATTTTGATGTTGTCTTATTCGTCGGTCAATCCATCTCCCAGTGTAGTGTTGCATGCAGCGTTACTAAGTGGCGCATGCAGTCATCATTGCATGTAGATTATGATGATAACGTTGTGGTGAAATGTTCTAGGATACGTCACAAGGTGTTGGATGTTCCCTGGCGTTCCCTCCAGCCTACCAGTCCCCACCCTGCCCATGTCTGTGTGTAATGATCCAGCCTCCTACTGATCTCAGATTCCTCTTAGGAAGACGCTAAGCCCGAAGCATCGCAACCTCTTAAAACCAGTCACCTCTTTCTGCACAAAGGTCAAGCACTTTCCCCCCTGGGCCTTGGACCACGTCCTGTCCGCTCGGTTCTGAAGGGCCCTGACTGTTGTCCTGACGCTAATATCACAGCTCTCCTAGATACTTTAAGGCTCTAGATACTGCCATCCATAAGAGCAGGGAGGCGGAGACTCGGGCCCGGCTGCTCTGATTGGCTGTTTGTCTGTTCGTTTGCTTGTATAGTAGAACTAGTTGGTGTGGGGAGCAGGGGGCCATTGAAAGCCAGATGCCTTTTGCCATGGCAGTGCTGGTGGCTGTTAACCATCCTCTTTTAGTGAGGGATCGCAAGGCAAAGGTTACAGTCCTGTCCTCTCTCTCTCTCTCTCTCTCCCATCAGTTCTATCTATCTTTCTCTCGCTCTCTGTCCTGTCAGTCTCTTTGTCTCTCTCCCTCCATCTCTCTCCCTCCATGTCTCTTGCTTGGTTAGTTGTTGTGGATGCCGTTGAAAGGAGGCCATATTCTACTGCTCAGTAATGATGTTCAAGGCTTCCTCGACCATGGGTCTTCTTGTCAGTGTCTAATGCATAATGCATTTTAATATATCAACAACAAAACATTAGTCATGTCATGAAGACAAATGTTTAGATATTAACAAAAAGCTTTTTTCACCTTTCCTTAAAATTGCTAAATTGGGTTCAAGTCAAAGCACAACTAAGTATGCAATTCACTGCCTTGCCCAATAGATGGCACTATTGTTTTCCCAGTATTCTGCGAATTCGCATTAGAGTACAGAGATTAGCCTACATACAACTGAACGTTGTTCCCACTTTGTGGTTATTAGCTAAATATATTTTGAATATTGCTGGTTTTAACGATTCAATTATGGCTCTGAGAAATGGAATACTATCATGTAGTATTATCACACAATCCGATTCCACCACTATTTTATACCCCAGTACATGCGTGTGTGTTTGTGTGTGTAGTGATGCGTGTGTTGTGGTGTGTTCATGCAATAATGCCGGACGAAGATATTTGCTAACAGTTTTTTGTTTCACCTCAGCCACAGTTCCCAGTCGGGTAAAACGCATAACTGTGTGTTCTTTGCTCTTCTTCCCCAAAATGTATCTGCAAGGAAATGAAAGCTTTACGAAGGAAAATGTCAAATCATGAACTGAATGGACAGAAACGATTTCTTTATATTATCTAAGAGGGACAAAAGGAGCGTAGGAGTTGTATAGATATGTCTGAGGTTTTATTTTTGTAAGCCCAGCGATATTTTGTTTCCCAGAAGTAAGAATGTATGTTGTCCACACCACGACGCTGACGGGCCGAGCTCTGGGAGGAACCTGTGTTTAAACCCATGAAGACTTTAGGGGTCTCCTCAGAAGAACTGAGGAGCACTCTCAAGGTTTTCAAACCGGTTTCTTCCAACTGGCCTGACGAGATACGATTTGAGAATATAAGTATATATTTATAGGAAGTTTGTTCATTTTTATTTTTATTTGTGGCGCGTTTAGTTGAGCTAACCTAGAATGTTCTTTCTCACATGGGTTACGGTCTGGCAGCCGGGCATTTGGCTTCTCTTGAGTTTTGTCATTACTTTGTTCCTACAACGACCAATATCTGTGCAATGCTAAAAGACGACGCTAACGATAGGAGACTGGATTGGTCGGGAGTTGGAACCTTCCGCCGTTTCTGGCCTGGCTTTCTCCCACAAAATAAAAACACCGACTTTTTTTTTGTTTCGTTTCTAACAACTGACTTAATATTATATATTTTTATATTGTACATCGGTGTCATTTATTTTGTAACATTCACACGATACTTTTGGTTGCATGGAACTGAAACAGTTGCACGTAAAAGGCAATTCATTTAACCAAATGTATGCTTTTATTTTTAAATTCAGTTGTCCCTTTTTTAAGTTTGATGTATTTTATGAGGAGAGATCGAAGGCTGCGTGACTGTGCAATCTAGACAGAAAGAACGGATTTATGTTATTATAATAATTATTGAATTTCTTTTTTGCACCGTTTGAATAAATTCTCAATGTATTTCAAAAATGTCCTCTCATGTCCACCATTATTGTTTTATTCTTTGTGTTTATATTTTTGATTAGGTATATATCCTCAGTTGAATCAATATACATGTGTCAGATACAAATTGTGCAAATGTACAGTTGAGATGGTGTGGAGTAATAAAACATCAAAGCATATCCACAATTAACTTATATGAAGTTGTTACAACTGGCCTTATAATACTTATAGTTGTAACAGATTAGAACTAAAGTAGCATACTTCTGCTTAGAGTAGTAGGTCTACTGTAATACTGCTGGTTATAAAGGTTCAGTTCTTTCATGGGGTCATAATGGGGTCAACTTTACATTGTGGCTATAAAGTTGTTATATTCTGTACTTATAATGGTATATATTACTTGCACACACAATATTTTTAAGACTGAAGTGACAAGCAAAATATAATGTGGTTAAGTCTATTTCAGCAAGACCTACACAAACTACTGAAAGGTGGGTTTTGTGGGTGCAGACATAGCTGTATTCCTTACATAAACCTGAACTAGGTCTATAGATCTATACCTATCTCTCTATATAATATCTTATTGTGTATACCCCCCCCCCCCCAACCCTAACCTTGTTACATTATGCATTGTGGAGCGGCTGCAGCTCAGATGATGCAAGGTCGCGTGTCTGGGGCTGGTTTATGTATTAAGAAATTGGAGACCCTTATGTAATATTAAACAGTTTCCCATGTGGCAAACAAATCCAGACTTCTCTATTATAGTTCATCAGGGCGCTGTCTGGCCTTCTGTTTTCTGAGAGAGGACAGACGTTTTGAACTTGAGGACACTTGCATTATATTTTACTTCTATTTTAACTTCTATTTTATTTTTACTAAACCGTATTTAATAAGGGACTAGCGGGCTTCACCCCGCTCCCCCGCTGGCTGTTTGGATGAACAGTAAGAGTTCTTCTCCCGTACGACACAAGGTAGGCCTGCTGTCTGCTTTGCTTGGCAGGTTGAAATCCATTCAAGATAAGCCAACACATGTCTATTTTTTCCTTATTTTCTTATTTAGGTATTATTTTTAATGAAAGTGCATTCCTCTGCTGTGTTTTTTAATGTGCAATTAAAAATCTCATTAAGTTTCTTTACAAATGACTACTAAATCATATATTTTATGACCATGGGGATAAGGGAGGCTACAAACGTGTCCCAGTGCAATACATGTACGTAAAAGCAATAACACTATCCCTAAAATACAGACGGTCTACGGGGGAAAACATAAATAGTATAAAAAATAACAATAAAGGAAAAATATTCAGAAAAATAACAACTACAGCTTAGAATGGAGACCCCTAAAATGGGCTGTCCATAATTCTGGGGTCCATGCTCTGCCTTGGGTTGGTTGAATGGCCGATATGCACTGGCCCTTTAAGAAGCTGCCTGCACTAGGTTTTTCACTAGTCTGTCATTTTCACTATGGCGAGGGAATAAACAAATAGTACGCGGCTGAGTTGTGTGAGCTGCGAATACATTTCTCTTTTCCGTGACTAACAGTGAAGCTGTTTTTTTACTCGCCTAGCTCCTAGGTTTTGTTTGGAAAATTATATTTGTCGTTGGGACGTGGATGTTTCCCCAGAAATCACCAATGAAAACAGCGAAAATAGTTAGTCCCTTACTGCTGAGCACCTCTGCTGTACCTCCTCCGGTGGTGCGGGATAGAAAACCGTCTGGGCACAGCATAGAGGACCTCTTTCTTTTGTACTGTTTGGTACCGGAATGGAAAGAACAGCCAACCCATCACCCCCTTGCCGATAGAAAACAAGGTTGCGGTTTGTATACAGACTGGTTGTTGATGTATTAGCAGGACCAGAGGAAGACGTCGCCAATATGTTAACGGGATCTAAAACCACGTTCAAAGTCAGACAAATGGTCCCCGATATGAAGGTACGTGGATCCAGAATTTACATTTAAAGATATGAACAAAAATATATGTATGAAAAGTAATAAAAGCAGAAAATTACAGTTAATATGACTATAAAACTGTGTAAAGGGCACTACTATTTTGGATTCCTCACATCTACGATGCAATACGTAAAGCCGTTCACATTTGAATCCTCCTTTCATGTTTTGGTCGTTTTCATTGTCCTGTTCTGTAGACTAATTATTCAATGCCAATTACCAGGCAGGGTGGCCAGGAAATGCTAATGATGTAGGAAGCAATTCAGTCCCAATGGCAGCGGTATAGATGTAGACATCGGACCTCAGATTGTTTGCAGTCTGGATAACTCCAATGTTCTGCTTTTTATGGAATGCCTTACTGTATTTGCTTTACCCAGGGCAGTTAACAGTATTGCGCTCAGTTATTTTCTGGTGGGAGACAAGTTACAACACATTTGTAATTGTATGGAATCCAATTGTGTTTACAGCTGGCCCCTGACTCTTGCTGGTGGTTAGAGGTTTGGTTGTGTTTGAGAATATTATTGGGTGGGGGAAACGTTGACGTGGTTGTTAGGGTTAGAGCTTCATGGAGGGAACAGTTCCCCCAAGGTGATCAAGAACCTCACAGCCCCATTTGAAGAACACTATTAAGCACAAATTACATTTTTTTTACTAGACTGTTTACCAGCAGCAACATCAGACAGTACAGTGAGCTAACTGTATGAATGGGTTAGTTTGGAGGATCATGAATTCCAGTAGGGTTGCCAGATCCCCTGTGTTTCTGCTTTTCCCTTTGTGTATTTTCCGCTCTATAGTTATTTTGAGCCTCCACTGGGGGAAACTCTTAACAGAAGCTCCGCCCCCCCCCCTAAGTCAGGCATATGGCACATGGCTGATGTGCATCCACATCTGGCTGCCACCGTTGTAACCATGGCAACAGCTCTTGATGGATGGGAGAGTGTCAGGTGCCCTCCAATGACCCCATTCCACCAGCACACACACCCCACACACCACACACACAAACCAATTCCATGACCAAGACTTTTTTAAGAACGTGATACAACTTGAGTTGTCGATTATTTACTGAAATATTGGTTTGATCCAAGTAATGGCGGTCTTTTTTCAGTGTACCACACACCATAATATTACACTGTCTATGTGCCTCAGAAGCGCAGCCAGTCGGGTTGGGCCTGCCTATGGCCCCTAACCCCCCCAGAACACAGGATTATTGAATAATATGTGGAAGGAGGCTCGTCTTATCGCTGTTCACCAGACCTCTCTGAGGCTGCCGCGATGGCTCCCACAACACAAAGCTACACAGCGGAGGAAAGGTCAGACGAGGGGGGAGGGGTTGGGTGGTTGGAGATCCTAACCGGATAGGACTGTCTCATCGACTCCACAAGCAGACCACACCCAATCAGAACCAAAGCTGTCCACACCAATGAGAATCAACTGGCTTGTGTTAAGTGTCGCGTGTTTATCATTTCGTGCTTTCCGGTGTGTGTCATCATCATCGCCATTATCAACCTTTACTTTACCAAGCAAGTTAATTAGGAACAAATTCTTTTTTACATTAACAAGACTAGACTAGGGTCGTACAAAACAAGACAACAGGGCAAGGGGCAGTAAACAATGCAGTACAGTATCGCGGATTACATGTCAGCACACATGGCCGTAACAACAACACACTTGGCAGCACATAGCAAAGGAGGAGGTAGCGAGAGGAGTTGAGAACTAGGCGAGGATTAGGGATGGACAGGGGCGCAGACACAGGGAAGAAAAGGAGAGGGAGGCAACAGTTTACATCATCTGATCACCGTCTGTCTGGGAATATTCTCAGAATACCCGATGGAGTGTGAGTGTGGTGTGTGTGTTGTGCATTATTACCATGAACAAAAATATGATACACAATTGGCTTTATTTTATTTTAATTTTTTTGGCAATTTATTGTGTGGGGAGAGATTGCGTTCGGCTTTGCAACGTTAGGTTGTTAGTCTGTCTTGGATTGTGGAGACGGCAATGGTCATTAAGCTGGTACACTGTGATTACTGCGAAGCATCACTTGTAGGAATAGCTATAATTTGCAACACATTGGACACCATGTGGTAATTTAATAACAGGAAAAGGCGCTATTTAACATCTAAGGCTGTATTTGTGATTTACATCCCGAATTTAGAAGATTTGTCCGGAGTAAACGACTCAGAATGTTTCTTTATAATATTGTGTTTGCATCACACTGTCTAGTGTTGTTTACATTAACATGCATGTATTAATCTAGCAGTGCTTTCACCCAAAGTAAGACTTATAATAATACAAGCCTCCTTATTGTCGCATCTGTGATGTACGCAGCCTTGTGTAGAAACATGAATGTCAAATCTCCTCTCGACTGGATCTCATTATGAAAACAGTTACAAGTGAGAAACTCATTCGCATATTCATGTGTTATTTTGCATTTGAAGGTTTTTGTCCAAAACGACCTTCAAGCCATGCTAAAACGCCATCGGTGCTTGGAAAATCTTGTTTAGAATGATGCTGTTGTTAAACTACCCCACACATCCCCATGAGCCAAGTTTAAAACAGATAATGGTATTGTCTGCCCACTTAAAAGCCACATATTGATTGACCCAGAATGGTGATGTAATGAGGCATCTTTGCATTCTTCGTGTGATAATTAATATTTCAACATAAGAATAAATTCATAATGCAAAGCACAGCCATGGAAAGAGCATTGATTTATTCTGTCCAAATTGAATAGGCTCTTAGTATTTTCATCTGAATAAGCTAGTTAGATGTATCTATTAACAGCTGCAACTGCTAGATAGCTGGTAAATAGAGCTGTCAATGCTAGATAGCTAGTTAGTGACATCTAACTTGCAGGTGTCACAACTAGCTAGCCAATTTAGTTGCAGTGAAAACAGTTTGGTTAATCTGGCTAATTATAACTGAAATAGCTAGCTAGAAAGGTGATTAGTTACAACTGAAATGACTACTACTGAGCTAGTTGGTTAGTTGAAACTGAAAAGGATAGCAGTTGATTACTGCTGTAACCGATAGCTAGCCATTTAAAGCCTGTTTCCATTCATTGCTCTTTGATCCATGGAGCTCATAAATAATTTGGTTTCTTTTGTCCCTGGAGTTTTGCTTCGAAAATATTTCATGTGTTCAGTTCCAGTAAAGCCATTAATATTGTTGGCATCAAGCTTGGTTGTAAAATTCCATTCTTGCAAAGGCATTCAAATAGTTGGCATCCATTTCCAAAAGGACAGAAACCAAAGGCCAAGGCAGCTAGGAAAGAATAGACTTTTCTATAAATTGTCTGTCTCAATTCAATGGGTCCACACTTCAAAGTGAGGACAAGTAAACAACTTCAAAAAGCCAGGTCACAATGGTCCTAAATAGCCCTGTTTTTGTTTAAAATTCAACAAAGCAACACAAACAAACACTGTAGTCCTTTTTAGTACAGCAAACAGTTTGAGTAATGCTCAACTCACTGCTGAAATTTGGTCCATCTTTTGTGTCTTAGGCACCAAATCTTTCTAGTGAGTGATTATAAGTATTTAGCCTACATTGCAAATATTTACATTTGTTTGCCTTTTTTTGACTGTATCTTAAATAAACATGCTTTGTTATGGGTTATTTCAAGAAGTAATTTTTCAGATTTAATTAACAGTACATCAAGGTTTAAGGTCCGGTTTTCCAGTTTTTCAAGTTGTGGCTCTTGTAAGGCTGCCCCATCTCTTAGAGGAAAGTCGTTTTCATAATATTCTGAGGAGCCTGAGCCAGACATGCCTACTGCATGCCTGCTGAGGGAGTCTGGATGCGGTTAGAAGATGGAAGGCGGTGAGCAGTGGAAACTACTCAAAAGACCTTGGCAGCTGTCCCCGATGGACAGGAGGAGTGGGGAGGCGTGTGGAGGGGGTGACTCAGGGCGATAGAAAGAGGCGAAGTGAAAGTGTTAGGCATTTCGTCACACACAAGTCAAATAACGACGTGAAACGTTGGCAGTTGGCGGGACCCAGAGCTCATAACGGCACAGACCTAAATGGCATCTAGGGCCTCTGTGTGACACTTTTATTTTGAAATGGAGTCCAGACATGGTCGTGCTCCACATTCCTTATCTCTTTGACCTGTTTTAATTTTGGCAGAGAGCAGACCTAGTGGCAGGAGGTTTATGTTGACTTTAAAGATGGAAATGATTGCACAATGTATCCTATGCAAATAAACTACAGACTGAGTGAGTATTTCTCACTTTTAATAAGTCATTAAGGATTCTGGTCAAGAAGAGTGCTATATATAAACTACCATAAGTAAAAGTACCTTAGCATCTTATTCCTTAATGCAGCTAATATATCTGTTGACAATATAATTTAAGTCTCTTGGGTCCTCCATTGCTTGAGTTAGTCATGAGCTAACCTCATTGCCCTCCTCTCTGGTAACAGCCAGCATATCAAAGTTAAATTTACCCTGTAACCAAACTAACAGTAATCTTGCAGAGTTATCATCCGGTTATATATGATCATAGTTGACCAGCCCGGGCAAGTCCCAGTGGACAGATTAAAGGCACTTGGACTATCAAAGAGGCAAAATAAAACGACACCAGATCTGAACAGCCTGTGATGTTCTGGGAGAATTAAAGCACCAGACGTATTTCAGCAGTTTTTGTTAGCGGACTGGAAAACCGAATGGAGATTGAAATCCCCAAATTCCTGCAAATGAATTCTGACAGTAATATTTGAAATGCTCTTGTTTTTCAAACATACCTATTTCAGTTTGATTCTTTGGTGAAATGCTGTAAAGATGTTTTTGGGACATAAGAAGTGACCTTTGTTTGGTAAAGGCATTCATTTAAGTTGGACATCTACCAAAACTGTAGGAAGCTTTTTTGGGGCTGGCAGTTAAAAACCTTTTTGAAGCACAATACAATGAATCTTAACTAGGTTTATAAGGAGGATTTATTAGCTGCAAATGCGCCAGTGCTTTTGAGTTTGCTCTCATCTCCCCAGTTGTTGCATGCATTTCTTATTTTAAAGGACAAACCTTTTTTAGAAAATAAAAAAATGATGGTCATTGAAGAAAATAAACCATGGATTAAAATAGGGATGCTTATGACGGTGGAAAACTACTGTTTGCTAGTGGCACGCCCATCTTTCCCCCGCCTCTGCTCAGCCTCTGGTGTAAGTAAATGAAAGGGAGTGTGATTGTAAATAAGCTTTATGAGGACTGAAGACCTTTGCTCCCCATAAGTTTGTTTAAAATGACGCCTTCAGTGTAACTGCGTGCTGTGCACCATACTGGGCACATTGACCGAGAGAGGATGAGGTGCTTGTTAGCATGTCGCCAACACAGAGGTACCACACTGCCCCTGGCTTTGTGGGAAAACATGAGCGCCTGACTGACTTCATTGTTATTGTGTGAACACACACTCGCTGACTCAAAAGAAACCCCTGTGTTGTGTGGCAGTGGCAGTGCTTTAACCATCCACATGATGAATGGTGTCATTATAGTCTGAAGATAATGGCTAGGTCGTCTGGTACCGCTCTCTAATGCATAGTTCTGTTCAGACTTAATGTCAAGCCCATTCCTTTTTCACAGTTTGTTGCAGAGTTTATCTTGCTCAGCACCTGCACTACTAAACCCTCCCTTCTCTGGGGGTATTATTATTGCGTGTGTGTGTGTGTGTGTGTGTGTGTGTGTGTGTGCGTGTGTGCGTGTTTGCGTGGTTACGTGCGCGCACGTTCGCATGCACGTTGTCAGTGGTAGTAGTAGCAGCGTTAAGTGACTCCATATGTTCTGCTAGAAGCACTCCAGTAGCCCCTGTGTGGTTCTGTGTAACTTGAGTCTGTAGCAGAACAGGCCTGAAGTAGTAGGAAGCTAAAAAGTTGACCGTGCCCTGTGAGAAGTTTAGCATAGGCATAGCATTGTGTGGTTAGCATTTTTCCCCTTAGCGTTGTGCCTCAGACTTGGAAAAACAATTGTCTATTGTCTAATTTGCACGGAAAGAGCAACAGAGACAAAAGGTCCCACAAGTCTGGGTTTGTGTTCATATTGACGGTAAACAGAGTTAATTTAAATGTTCAGTGTTGCATAAACGGGGGGGGGCGGGGGGGGGGGGGTCTTGGTGTGCTTTCTCTGCATCATTTCCCCCCTTTATTTGGGGGATTTAATTAAAAGTAAAACACAGTGCATCCCACCATGGTAGTTGCTTTTCAACATTAGAAGTCATTTATTCTTATTAAGTCTTATCGGTCTTACGCTCATGATCAGATGCCTGCAAGTGTGACTACTCTCTTACATTGGGAATCCCAACCAGTACCTCTTTGACTGGCAGTCCATCATCCCAGCCCCTACTACACTGTCCAGCCCCAGCTCAAACCCCTCTAATCATGCAGGCAGTCCACAGTCCACACCCTGTACTGACTGTACCCCACACTGTACTGACGGTACCCTGTGCTGTAATGACTATCACATGCTGTACTGACTGAATCACACAGTACTGACTGAACAGTACTGAATGGATGTACAGCGAGTTGAGCCCTTAAGCTTACCCCAATATTGATGTATTATTTCAGTTTTTTGTTATTTGCGTATATGCAAAGAGAAAAGAAAATGCTGATGTTAGTTCTGAAAGGAAAAGTTAACTAGACAGAAAATGGCAACCATCAAGCATATGGTTAGCATGTCATTAGCATTGCGTGGTGAGCATTATGGTATTAGCATTGCCCTGTTAGCATTGCATGGCTAGCATTGCGTGGTTAGCATTGTGATGCTAGCATAACATTGTAGGCATTGTGTGGCTAGCATGCTGTGGTTATCCATTCTAATAATCCATTCATTGATTTCTCCCTCCGTAGGAGAGGATGCTGAGCCCTAGCGGACTGAACGCGAGGAGCCGAGACATGTTTGGATTGCGTTGTCTACCTGGTGAGATCGATCAGAACATCCCTGACCTTTACCGTCTCTGTAGTCAGTGTGTCTCTGTGTCTATCGCCCTCCCCCTTTCTGTTTCTGTGTGAATCGCCCTAATCTCCCACCCTGACTCTCTGATGCAAATGTATGCTAATGTTAAAATTATTAATATTTGTTATAGAACATAACTAACTTCCCATAAGTATTGCTTAGTGGTAGTATCCTACACATACAATAAATTGTTAATATATAAAGGGTTGTATTATAGTGAGTAAATATTGTAGTGGTTTTAAATAACTGACCCACCAGAAGCTTAAAGTCGTCCTCTGAATGCACTCATTATGCATAATAAGTGCCAAGGCAATTAGTGTCCCCACATCCACTTTCACACACACACACACACACAGACACACACACACACACACACACACACACACACACACACACACACACACACACACAC
>JAOPUD010000009.1:7574849-7589188 GCA_027122715.1 Trisopterus minutus
GTCGGGGGTGACATAGCACTTCTCAAAGACAACACCTATTCGATTAGGTCTCTCTGCCAGAGTTTGCATGTGAGGGAAGGATATGAGAGCAAACGTTTGTCGGTTATTTATTTGGCATGTAGTATTGACCGTTGAATGTTTAGTTGAGTTTAAAGGTAAGATTTAAACATGCAAAAAAATATATACTTTTCTGCTATGCTCTGTTGGATATGTACCTAATGTGAGTGGGAAAAACCAGCAAAAAAAGGTGACTGCGACTATAAATTTTAACTGAATATTAGCCGCATTATTAAAGTCAGTGCCGTGAACAGAATGTGGAATGGTTTCATTTGGCCCCTGACTAGACGTGGCGTTAATGAGCAACACAAAGGCGTTGCTTTAATTCAAAGCCCAGTTGTCATAACAACTGAAATTAACCGATAGCCCTTATTCCTTCACCATTCCAGTCTACATAAATCCCATTAAAGCTACCATTAAAACTGACCGCGGTTAGTAATCATTGCGGTTGTTTTTCCCTTAATTAATTCAACAACAAATCCATGTCTAACGTTACATAATCCACAGGGCTATTGGTGCGTACCCCAACCACTATCCAATATGAAATAAGCTTAGCCTATTGTGAAAAGCAGGCTACAGCCAACACGACGGGAAACATCATTCAGATCATACATACCTCGAAGTTGAATCCTTAAAACAGTCGAAGCTGAAGGCAGCTAAGATTCTCCAGAACAGATCCATGCCGCCGCATCTCATGGTCCTCCGGCCAACACTGGGAACACCTGGCGTCTACGGCACGCTCCCCTCGCCTCGCTCATATTGAAGGGCAATAAAATAGTATTTTGTTGCTGCCGA
This sequence comes from Trisopterus minutus, assembly GCA_027122715.1. NCBI lineage: Eukaryota > Metazoa > Chordata > Actinopteri > Gadiformes > Gadidae > Trisopterus > Trisopterus minutus. The sequence continues at coordinate 7,575,702 of JAOPUD010000009.1, forward strand.
GCTCAAAAGCCTCGTTTAAATGTATTGCATATGACAAAGTAGGCCTACCGCAAGAAGGCAAGATGATCTACGCACGTAAACAAAGCATCGGCCATTCATCACCTTCGAGGAATGTGTAGCGAATGGCGGGATGATCAATCAACCACTCGATGGATCGCGCCGCCATCCGCGCACCTCCAAGCTCAGATCCGCGGGCGCGTGGAGACGGAACTGGACGTAGGAGGCGCAGCTGCGCCAATTACTGCGCGTCAATCAGTGGGCGTCTGAGTCCACTTCACCAATGAGCTACAACTGGAGCACATGCTTTACCTCCCCCTTGTTGTATTCCTACAATATTTTTAGTCATTGTGTTTTTATTTATTTATTTTTTTTCTCTTTATAAACGAACCAAATGAATGCAAAATTCACCCTGCTTTCGCGACACGCACACGCACGCACGCACACACACACTCTCTCTCTCTCTCTCTCTCTCTCTCTCTCTCTCTCTCTCTCTCTCTCTCTCTCTCTCACACACACACACACACCACACACACGCATTCAATCGAAACGAGTGTATCCACGATGCTTAATTTGTGATTATGCACCAAATGACCACTTAGTGGCGACATAACTTGTGTATATCCAAGATAAGTGATTAATAGCCTACCTAGGAGCCCCTTCCGACAGGGTCATTCTGAAAGGTTATGGTTCTGGGTCATTTGGCCCCCGGGGAGGTCGACCTGGGAGGATGTGTCCATGCATCGTTGACATGCAGGTAAAGTCAGTAAAATGGGCCAACGTAAGTAGATAATTTTTAAATAAACTAGGGGTTGTTTGAAGTGGCTTACGCACACATACGCACGCACGCACGCACAGGCACACACACACACACACATCTAAATAGTTTAAGTTATTATTTAAATGGGTCCGAAAGTTCAAGCTGACTATCCTGTAAAAATCAAGTAGCCTACAAAACCTCAACCCCACAACCAGGACAATGTGAAAAAACAATGTCAGGGACACGTTAACGTGTGTCCAGGGATGACATCTAGCGGGCAAATATATCAGCGCAAGAGTGCTAGAATAGGCACTTTGCGTTTCATTTTTTGACGAAATGGCAATATGCAATCTTAATACACACTCAGGTGACAATTGAACCGAGGCCCAACGTCTTAATTAGAGGTATTGTCAGCAACAGACATGGCAACGACGAGTGTCACTTTGTTTTTTAAAGCCGCAGGCACATGGGCCTGCTTTGACTGCTCTGTTATATGCAAATGTTGCTGCGTTTCAGAGGACGGAAAGAGGGAGGAACTTGCTAAAGTCTACTGTACGTGTCACCACTTGTGATCAATGGGACGCGGAAAGAGGCTGCTGAAGTTGACTTCGATACTGTCTCCTGCATATATAAACTCAAGGTTTTTAACTCGCCGCGGCGTCCCGTGTCCAGACGCTTACTTTTTCACCTGCCAGGTAAGTTTGCAAGGCGGTTTTCCGTGTTATTACGTGTTCGGTCGGCAGTGTTTGCAACGCTGTGATTAGTGTCTTACTTATGGGGTGCTCAGTTACTGTTCTGCGTTTCGTGTTGGGTTCTGCTCTGCGGGACTAACGGTCTCGTTTGGTTTGGTTTGCCCTCAACAATGTGGCGACACTTTCTGTGTATCGAGTAGGCCTACAAAACTTGACGTAGGCCGAGTTGCAAAAAAAATAGACTGGTAACCTCAATGTTCGATCCGATCTGATTACAAACTATTAGTGGTTCTTATATAGCATGTCATTGATATGGAATCCAATCTAAATTTCAAAAGCTGCTACTTGACGTTTGTCTTTTGTTAAAACGTTCAAACGTTGTTGCATTAAGGTTAACGCAGTTTTGCCCCCCTCTGTCCAGCGGATATCAGAGGAGGGGTTAAAGGTGACTCCCAACGGAACACAGGCGGCCTCATATGCTCCTGAACCGAGGACAGCAGCCGACCAGCGTTCCCAGATACGGCACCATGACGCAGCCTGGGTCGGTCCAAGCACTCCCCCCGGATCAACGGGAGGAGGGAGACCCGCTGCGGCTGGACTTCTTCAGGAAGCTGGGCTTCTCCCCGGGGGAGGTTCACGCCACGCTGCGGCGGCTGGGCCCCAGCACCGACACCAACTCTGTCCTTGGGGAGCTGGTGGGGAACAAGACCCACCATCCGGCCGGGTGCTCCTCCTCCCCTGGTGTAGCGGACGCAGACCAGAGGTCCGCCGCAGGGCAGAGGGACACGGTGGGGCCCGGGGGGCGTCCTGGTAGTAGGGCGGCGTTGGGGCGTCCCGTATCGACACCCTCTCCTCCCCCCTCAGCGGAGGAGGGGGGTGAAGAGGAGGACGAGCTGAAGGCCGTGGTCATCGACGGCAGCAATGTTGCCATGAGGTGAAATCAACTTTCCAACTTTAAATTCATTCATTCAGAGTTTGGGTCATTGCAGCGTCCATCGTTGTGTGGTGCACGCTGCCATGGCAACAATGTCAAGCATCACTGCATATACATATATATTTTTTTAATTTACATTTTATTTTAGCAATATCACTGTGCTTACAACAGCATCGGTAAAACACTGAAAGGTATACAGGCTCATGTACAATTCTTATTAGAGCAAAAAAAGTGTTTTTTGAAAACACCTATTCTCTATGAAAAGGCGAGTTCCTCTTCACTCGCCTCAGAGGCCTCATGTTCAGTAGAGCAAAGCTCAGCAGAAGTTATGACTTATTTTTATCACTGTCTGCTTTCCCTGTGTTGAGTCCGTTGCCTTCCTTTTTACGTTGTAAGGTCAGCACTCAGAGACAAAGACCCACCTTACTTACTAACATCTATTCTACTATTCTTAACAACCCCGGGCCGTTGAATGGTCAAACCCAATTGGGACCGCAACAAGCCAAGGGCTGAACGTCACGTCCCCACCGTCCAGGGCGTGAGCGGTCGTGCCCGTGCGTGTTCAGCATAAGGTTTCTTCCACAGTATGCAAATCCTGAGCACACACCCCCCTCCTAACATCCGTCTGTTGTAAGAAGCAGAGCCGTTCCGCTCAGTCTTCCATTACGTGACTGATCCCTCGCTCCCTCGCGGGGGAATGTGTCTTCCAGGGGCGGACTCAACATGCACAAATAAGGGTTTAGGACTGAAGAATACAATCACTGTGGGAATATTTACCAAAGCGTCTCGTTTTTTGTATTAACGAAGGTGGCCTAAGCTTGTGTTATCCGTGGTTGTGTTTGATATCGAAATCCATCATCCTTCACCTATTTACCTGTGACCCAGACACAGAAGCTGACTCACATCAATTCATTTCATTGATGCCGGTCGGCAGGTTTTATGGTTTCTGGTGGTGAGGTTGGTAACCGGTGCCAAGAACAACTCTATTCCATTCAATAATTGCCCCTCTCCTTTTGTTTCTTTTCAGTCACGGAAACAAGGAAGTGTTTTCCTGCCAGGGTATCCTGTTAGCTGTCAACTACTTCCTGCTCAGAGGGCACACCACTATCACAGTGTTCGTCCCTTCTTGGCGCAAGGAGCAGCCCCGTCCTGACGCACAGATTACAGGTGAGGATGCCCAACGTCTGCCCCCCCCCCACCCTCCCCCTACTTTCCCACAAGCCCCACAAATGCACACCGTATTCTGTGGTTTCTACGGTATCAGATGAAATGCGGCACCATGTGAAAGTTTCATGCCGGACCTTGATTGTGTGTGACACCAGTATGCGATGCAGAGTCTGGCGCTCGCAAACAGGAGGAGTGTAGCCTGTATCTGCCAAGATGGACATCCACACAGGTCCGCTATGGTGTGTTTTGCGGCATATTTGTGGGTGCAGACCCCATGCTGCCCTGTGTTTGACATGGCTGGACTAACATCCGTCCTTCTGCCTCGTAACAACGACATTAAGGAATATTGTCAATGCAGGTTGTACACTGTGCCCATAGTCATATCCGCTGGAAGACTTCCCCATTGGGTTGTGTAATTAAAGTTGTGACATCACATTGCAGACAGAGTTCATTGTAACTTCTAAATTGTTGTTCCATGCTCTTGCCTGCACACAGTACGAGCACATTCAGTACATTCCAGTCGTTAAAATCTAAAATCGTACGCTCCGTTAAAGGACAATTCTGGTATTTTGAGCGTTGAGCCCCCTTTCTGGTTTGTCTAGGATGAAATAGAGTGGTTGACACTGAAATTTTGACTATTATTATACTGTCTCATGTATTGGACTCATTTCTCAGAACTGTTCAAAATACCGGAATTGTCCTTTAATGTCTATGTGTCGTGTTGGGTAACATTGATCCAGCTAGTTGATATGCCACACAACTACATGCACACGCACACTGACACACACACTAGAATGTAGGTTATGACATACAATGTACCATTGACCTGAGTGTGACCATAGTCCAATGTGTACTGATACACATTGGACCTGTTTATGTCCCGACAACACTTTCAAAACTGGGTTGGAGGAAGTTATCCATTTCTCTTGCTTCATTCCAGGAACTAAGGTTCGACTTCTGGGGAAAAACCCCACAAGGAAGTAAAGCCGTTTAATTCTTTTGACACGCCCCGCACGGCGAACAGTGTGTAAGACTGTAAGACTCTGGGCTGCACTTGGTAATAATAGCTTCACATCTTTCTTCAAACGGCATCTACAACATCGGTCATGGTGATCAAATGGGCTCTGGAATGGAAGAATGAATTTATAAATCGATCGAATACTAGAGAATAATTCAACACACGGCTTCGACAGAAGCCAGAGAGCCACCAGCCAGAAACCCATCAACAACTGAACGTCTACCGGCAGAGAAAGAAAACGCATGACGCAGAGCACACACACAGACGTATGCGGGTGCATTGTCCACAATCAACATGAACACTATTGTTTGTACCGATGACATAACCTCTCAAATATGCATTGTTGCCCCGCTGCTCGGTGTCAAGGTGTGGGCAAGGATCAAGGGTTCAAAACAAAGCATCAACACGGCCGACGGTAGAGGAACTACGCAACCTGAGCTACAGAAACGCAACACGCGTGACAAACCTTTTTAGGTGCACGCGAAGAAGTACATGAGAGGATGTGTGGCGTTACAACAGGGCATGCATGATTGTGTGACGATGACGGCGACGATGATGATGATGATGATGATGATGATGATGATGTTGTTGTTGTTGTTGCAGACCAGTACATCCTGACCGAGCTGGAGAAGAAGAAGATCCTGGTGTTCACGCCGTCGCGCCGCGTGGGGGGCAAGCGGGTGGTCTGCTACGACGACCGCTTCATCGTGAAGCTGGCGTACGAGCTGGACGCCGTGATCGTGTCCAACGACACCTACCAGGACCTGCAGGCGGAGCGGCCCGAGTGGAGGAAGTGCATCGAGGAGCGCCTGCTCATGTACTCCTTCGTCAACGATAAGTAGGTTCTCGGCTGCGCCGTGCCGGCTCGCTTTTACTCACGCGGTGGTTTGTTTTGAGGTTTTTATTATTTTTTTTTATTTTTTATTGAGTATGTAAACATTGTGTCAAAGTTAAATATTTGTTAACCCCTTTTAAGCTTGTTTTATAATCCCCTTTTTGTGTAAATTGTACTATTGCTTTGTGAAAATGTACATGCATTTGAGTCTATTGATAATAATATAAATATACTGAGCATTTCCTTTTTGTGTCTCTGTTCTGGTTTCAATATCAATTCCCCATTATTTCTTATGCAATCCTGCTTTCTGCTTCCTGTTTCCTGTTTAAAGGTTCATGCCCCCTGATGACCCTCTGGGGCGCCATGGGCCGAGCCTGGATAACTTCCTGAGGAAGAGGCCTCTGGTGTCTGAGCCCAACCGACCCCTCTGTCCTTATGGTACGACCCAACCAGAGACCCACACAGAGTGCTCTGTTCTCATTCTTTACCTGCTTTGCACAGAACGGCTTGTAGCTAGGCCTCCCAGGAAAATGTGTTATAGCTTCATGTTTTACCTTTTTAAAAGATGAAATTTTGAAGGTTTTCATGTGAATTCATTCATTCTGTTTAGTCACTGTCTATTGCCGAATTACATAAGACAATGCTGGTTGAGCCTGTGGCCCACTGATGAAAGACCTCGCATTTGCAGTTATACAAATGTCATGAACGGGTTGACGGTGGAAACACTGCTTGTTTATCTGGGGGTAAAGTACGGCAAAGAAAACAAAATGGAAATCTTTTGAGTTTGCCAATTTAAAAAAGAATGGAATGAATTCCCATCGCAATTATATTGTGAATCAGTTAAGACATATTATTTTGGATTTCTAAAGCCATAAGCAGCTGGTGTTTTGGATTCTTTGATTGACAAATATCCATTATCATACTGCTCTGAATCCACCAATTATTCACTACGCTATTAGACTTATTCCATATTCCTATTCGTGTCCTGGTCCATGCAGATAAGAAGTGTACCTATGGGGTCAAGTGTAAGTTCTACCATCCGGAGCGGGCCAACCAGGCCTACAGCTCCCTGGCCGACGAGCTGAGGGAGAAGGCCCGGCTGTCCACTCCCAAACCCGAGAGGAAGTACCGGCCACTACCCAGGGGCACTCCCTGCGCCCCGGGCCTGGCGCCCATCCCGCGCCCCCTGGACCTAGAGACGGAGCCCTGGCCGTCCCTGGTGCCCCGAGGCTCTACCAACCCTGCCAAGGTCACAGAGAACTTCCTGATCTGCCAGGAAGGTGGCAGGACAACCCAGAACCACACCTCTGCCACTTGGGCCCAGAAGGACTGGCCAGGCCCCGCCTGTCCCTCCCACCACCCCAACTCGGGCCTGTCCCAGGACTCGGGCCTGGGCTCCTACGAAAGCCAGTTCTCGAGCGACGGCCACTCGCCATGGTCAAGACCCGCACGGCCCTCGGTGTATCTGGAGGGGCCCGGCCCCCGCTCCATGTGTGGGTGCTGCCCCCCTGCTGAGCCCTCCACAGGACCATACCCCCACTCCTCCTCCTCCTCCTCCTCCTCCTCCTCCTCCGCTCCCATTCCCAAATACGACATCTTCCCAGCCTATGGCTACCCTCCCAGCATGCACCAGTACTACAGCCTGCCAGGGCACCCCCAGCAGAGCAGACAGCAGAGCCAGCAGCAGCAACCTAAGTACTGGTCGGTACCCCATGAGGCCAGGGGGCCCTGCAGTCTTTCTGGGCCCCGGGTGGGTCCTTCCCAGCCCGGGGGCCCCAGCTGTGCTTACCGGGATCCCGTGTCTCATCCATGGGCACCGTCTCAGACGTGTTCGCCAGCCTTTGACCCAGATAGGCTCGATCTCCGCAAGAAATTGCAAGCCATCTTTAACCCCTATCAGGTAAAGTGCAATTTTTTGTATATATACAACTACACTGTGTTATCTGTGGACAATCAAATTGATATTTCCTTATCTATATGTTGATTTTACATTTGAGCTAATATATTGCCAAAGATTCATCTTTATTCTGCCTTTGAACTTGGACTTGCCTTGTTTCTGTTTCGGTGCTGTATCAACTGAATTGTTTATTGTAGTGTTTTTATGATAGTTACAATAAAACAGCAGCTACAAAAAAGGAAATGTACAACGTTCAGGGACCCTGTATCAATGCTATCTTGAACTTTGCCTGTCAGGTGGATGCAGTGATGGAAATGTTCCCACACCTCACGGATGCCCAGAAACTGGCTGCAGAGATCCTGAGGCTCAAAGCTCAGGGAGAGGTCTTCTGATCTTCTTCACCAGATCCACCTCATAGATCCAGGTGACGTGTTGTGATGTGATGACCTGGGATGACGGAGGTCCAATCACTTAAAGACGACATGTAATTTAAAGGGACCGCAAAGGGCAATTTAGCCAAAATATTCTAATATATTTTTCTTACTGTGCTCAAAATTAATCTGAGGTCTCAGGTCCTCCCCATTCATGTTCCTGTGACATGAATGTGTTTTTTGATTGTGTCACCTAATCTGTGTCTCATGGCATAGAATTTCAACCTATAACACTTTTGGATCAGTGTGTGTTCCCACGGTTGCCAATCGAATCCCCCCCTAGCTTGCCCCGCCCTCACATGCTATTTTAGACCCTTTTATACACCCTGAATGAGATTTCCTTGTGTGTTTAAGAGCTTTTTCTAGCTCTCGCTCAAAAAGTCGAAACACAACATCTACGAATGTTGTCTGTTTCTGTATGTCGTGGTAAACTGCCTGTGTATTTGTTTATTTATGTTTACATAGGGGACACGGTTGGATCTGTTCAGGATCTGGTTATTGTTTAATTGTATGACACTTGAGTCGAGTTATCCATGTTTAGGATGAGATTGTGCTTCTGAAGCGCTCGTGCGTTTGGAGATTTGACTGTTGATGCATATTGTGTCTTGGCTGATGTTTATATTACTGTTTATTCCTCAAATTATGTATAAGATGTCTCTCTGTCCTCATAGCTAACGTTGTCTGCTGTAAACATCTTTGTATCAAAATGTAACGCGTACATTCGGATAGGAGGGTACATAGACACAGGGTGTGTTGCAGGATTAGCTGAATCAAGGATTTGCATTTTGGAGAGCAAAAGGAAGTTTTGCTGGAGGGGGAAATATTTTAAGCGCAATGTTGTGCTGCCAGATGGTAATACTACACTTTAAAGCCTTTTATTTCTCGTGCCGTTCTGTTTTACTTATTGATATGTATGTCCATCTCTGTGTCCATTCCACACAGAGACCATTGTCAATATCAGAGATTTATTATAGAATTTAACATTTATGTTAAGATTATGCCCAGATATCATTATTGTAGATTTATCAATCAATAATGGTTATGAGGCGTTCTAGGGACTTGGGACTAGTAACCATTGCATCCACTGAAGACCAGCATAAACTCATTCCGTTGTTTTCCCTCAGAATCAACCTAATAATATTCTTGCTTAATAAGTATGGTGGATTGGGCGACCAATATTTTTATGGGCCTCCGGTAGTTCCTGTTTTCAAGCTCATGAATTATCACTTTATTCTTATAATTGGGAGTTAAATAAATAAAGTTGATGAACTGAAATAATTAAGATTGTGGTCTAAAATTGCGGCTTTGTTTGTTGGCCTGATTCTTTGGATAGTAAGTTACCTTTGGTTGCATAGACTTCCTTTGTTGTTCAAAAGCGCATTGCACATAATTTACTTTGGTCAGGTTTATGAATGAATTCAAATGGGAATGTGGTTTTAGGGTTAGGTTTCACACAAGGATGTTCTAGATTGTTGATATGCTGGTGTTTCCCACAAGGAAACCTAGAACACCCACACGCCTCTGGCGTTGTCATAAGGAAGTAATCATTTACTTTATTGACAAGGCAGTAAACCACTTCCTGATAAAAGCTCCACAACAAGTTAATGTGTAAACCTGTCATGATTTATTAGAAATCGTAGTATTCTACAGAAACTTTGAAATAAAGTACACAAATGCATGATAGCAAAAATGGCCAATTGAATTAATAACAAACGATACAAGTACATATTCCTGCATTACCTGCTTGCCTGTTAGTAACGTAAAATCGTAACAAGTTAGTTTCTATTGCAAATCCTCAGATTATTCAAACACGACTAATCCCAAATTTGACATTGATTGGCATTGAATAGCAGTATCTACCAGAGCAAACAAACACCGACCAGATCAGAGCAATCAAATCAGACCTGTACAATCCAGATCAAACTGGTAACAATCGGATCAAACCGTTAAAAAAAAAAAGGGGATCTGACTGGTTAAGACCAGATGACACCTGTAAAGACCAAATGACACCAGTATCCACCAAATCTGAACCTCAGCCCAGTACCAACTAGATCCAACTGGCACCAACACGATCAAACACAGTACACTCTATTTGAAACCATTAACGAAGGTCCAGTTACAGCCAGATCAGGTCCAGTTACAGCCAGATCAGGTCCAGTTACAGCCAGATCAGGTCCAGTTACTGCCAGATCAGGTACAATCTACTCCATGTGGCAATTTTACTCCCAGGCCATCAGGAGTTTGCTGAACGGCACAAAGGCACCGTAGCCTGGATCGCTGGCCAAAGGAACAAAAAATATAAACAAATAAATCCCGAATATATTCAGCAACGACACCCAATTGAGACACACATTACAGTTGAAATTGCAAAAACAACGCATTGCAATGTAACGTTTAATCCAAATAAATGAATTTGCAGTATTGTGGTTTAGATGCATAGTCCTCACGGCATGCGTGTTTACTTAATCTTAGTCAGAGCCTAGGGCTGCTCTTGGCCTTTAACCAGGACAAGATATATTACACTTATTGTTTAACTAAAACGTCACTCTTTAGAATATGCAAATAACTCAGGAAGCACACTATCAAATATCAGTGGGGGTAAAGGTTCGTAAGTGGGCCTTTTTAGCTCAGCTCATAAATAGTGCACATTCTTCTCTCACTTAAATGTTCTGCTGACATAACCTTTCAACCCCAATAATGTAATGCAACTGGAAGAATTTAAAAGGAAAAGAAAAGCCCAAGAAGTCTACAAACTGTCACTCATGATGATAAATTGCCACCCTTGTGTGTCTGAACACAGTTCCTTGAGGCACACGACGAGATGGCTTACCATTGGAAGTAGCTCTGGCCCCGATGGCTGCCGTCTTGTCGTGAAGTCCGATCGGGGCTGGCCAGCTCCACCCCCAGGCAGAGCTCCGCCTCGCCCTGCAGGCAGCCCAGGTAGCGGAGGGTGCCGGTGCTGATCCGACCGGAGGGCAGCATGACTCGGACGCGGTGGCCCGGCTGCAGGTCCATCGGGGAATGCGGCGCAAAGCAGCGACGATTCGCCCGCGAGCTTCTCCGTGAAACTATGCTGAGATAAAACCATCGATTCTCCTGTTAGCCTGCTAATTATTCTGAAGCTGCTTGAAAAGGCCCCCAAAAAACACAGACACCCAACTGTAGAGTGATGGACCAGGTTTAAAATGACACAGATTCAACCAAAAAGTTTATCCGACAACAGCCGACAAACTGTATGGTCCACTGGGCCAGTGTTGCTGTTTATTGGAGCAATCTTTACATGGTAAACTTGATAGAAAGAAAGTATATATTACCTGATACCTTCTATTTCTATCAAATAGGTGCTGGTGTTAATCTGCAACGTATAGTGAACACATCTGGAAGGATCACCTGAAAGGTGCCCCACTCCCTTCCTTGCAAGTCACACACATCACCCGCCTCACCCGAAAAGCGACCGTGATTGTGAGCGACGCCAGCCACCCCGCACACAGTCTGTTCAGCCTCCTGCCCTCTGGGAGAAGGTATCGCTCCACCAGACTCACAAACAGCGTCATCCACCAGGCTGTCAGGAAACTTAATTCTCTCCCCTCTCCCCCTCAGCCACATCCACCAGTTAGAAAGCTGAATTTCTGACACTGGATTGCTTTGTATGTCTACATGTGAAGTAATTCTCAATAAAGACTGACTATGACTTATTCAAGCAAATGACAGTGAGTTTTCTGGTCGTTAAGGGTCAGGTAGGGCATCTTGCTTAGTGATGCCTATGGTAGACTGCAGGCATTGGGGTTTGAACCCAGAACCTTTTTTGTCTGGGGGTCAAACACCCTTATCTCTAGAGACTACCCTGCCCCCCTCCTAATAGCAGGATTCCCTTCGCCAAAACAGTTTGGCGTTGAAGTAGCTACCTGATGTTTGAAGACATCACCGACTCGGTTCTGGAGCAGGAAGGGGCTGTGCAGGGAGATTGATCATCCCATAGGCTGCTAGGGCAGGGGGAGCTTGTCAAACTCGCCATGACCCCTGAGTGATTTGTTTGGGTGCCTGAGAGTATTTGGGGGTTAAATTTAGATTAGGCATCCGCATGCTGTTTTATACTGCCAACATCATACTATAACAACATACAACATACTGCCACATTCCGATTTTCTAGAACTTGAAGGTGATAAAATGTTACACTTACGGGTCGAGCATTTACTCAACAATTAACATTTAGCGACTATCTCAGAACGAGAAGTAAAAGTCCTGTAAATGACTTCTAAAAGTTTGATACCAATACAGTTTAGTACAATGCTATTATTGTTGTTGCTATTTACTTGAGTGTTCCTCAGACTCTGATACTGTGGTGTTGGTGTTAAAGTCCACTGGGTCGTTGGGGTCTTCTCCAACACCCAGTCTGACCTCTGACCTCAGCTGGTCGCATGGGGAGAAGGGGGGCGGGGGGGGGCAGAGGGGTCGGCAGTGAGTGAAAAAATGACATAAGAGGTCAAACAGCCACTGTTTCCATCCCTCCTATTCTGCTTTCTCTCTTCCTCTCTCTCTCTCTCTCGCCATTCTCTTGTGCTCTCTCTCCTTTCTCCCTCGCTCATGCTGTCGCTGTCCTCTCTCTCACTTTCTCTCTTTCACTCTCTCTCTCATTTTCTCCCCCCTTACACACTCCCTCGCTGTCTTCATGACTTTCTCACACTCTAATTGATCCCTTTCTGTCTTACTTAATCCTTCTCGATCTTACTCTCTCATTTGCTCTCTCTCTCTCTCTCTCTCTCTCTCTCTCTCTCTCTCTCTCTCTCTCTGTCTTGTTCACTCACTCCAATGCTCTTAGTCTCCCTCCCTCTGATGCTCTCTTGTACACACATACACACACACGCGCACATGCACACACACGCACACACACGCACGCACTACCAGTCTTCTAATGCGCACATAAGTGGAAAGACTTTGACACCCAACACCACACACGCCACTCACCTGCACTCGGAGCTCTTCCTGCTTCCTCTGCAGGTCGTTGAACCTCATTTCCCATGAGGCCCGGTCGCAGCAGATGCGTGTCTTGAGTGAGAGGATGTCCTTCTCTGCCTTGGCCAGCCGCCTCTGGAGGCCGCTGGTGTGCTCTGGGCTGCCAGGTATCCCTGCACTCACCCTCAGCTCATACCCTTACACACACACAGAAGAAGAAGAGGAAGAAGAAATACATGCATCAGATGCATTGCGTCAGCATTAACCATAAATAACTGAATTCATGTCTGGCGGTGTGTGTGTTTGTCACCTGTGCTGGGTCTCGGTAGTCTTCTGTTGTCGGTCAGACTGCTCTTCTTCCTCGGTAGGAATTGTATTGCGTTGTACGGACATATCTACCAATAAAATAACTTTATTCAAACTATTTATGCACTCAATATACTCATCAATGTTTTTTTCTGTTTTTCTATTTTTGACCATTTGGAGTATTCCCGGCCACTGAATGGAAGATGTCATATGTGATGAAGTCAAACTGACCCACAAAAACCTGCAGGTACACAGTATCCCTTTAAATGTCCACGTACAGGCAGTCAAGAGGAGGTATGTCTCCATGCTGACCCCGCTCCCTTCTCATTGGTCGAATCTCACTATGGGTTGGAAACACTGGTCAGGTCATGCAAGGTTTTAAAGGGGATCCCACACCAGGCCACTTTGGATTTTTGGTTCCCAGCTGTGTGTGTGTGTGTGTGTGTGTGTGTGTGTGTGTGTGTGTGTGTGTGTGTGTGTGTGTGTGTGTGTGTGTG
>JAOPUD010000009.1:7598282-7613624 GCA_027122715.1 Trisopterus minutus
TGTGTGTGTGTGTGTGTGTGTGTGTGTGTGTGTGTGTGTGTGTGTGTGTGTGTGTGTGTGTGTGTGTGAGAGAGAGTGTGTTTTTATTTTTGCAAGAATCTATAGTTGTTGTTCTCCAATATTCTTATAGTAAGAATCGTAATTATTTTATGCTGGGTCTGAATATGCAAATACAATTGTTGTTTTATTTCAAGAGGAACCAGTGTCACACGGGTGTATGCAGTGACGCGGCAGACTGCTACAAAAGCATTACTGCAGCTGGAAAATGCACTTCTGACCAAAAATACTGCCAGGTATTACCAACTATCAGCTAGCTATTTGTTGTCTGTTGTGATGATTTTACTAACCCTTGCAGTATATTATTTTTTTTATTATTATGGTTATTAAATATATATAATCATGTGTCTCTATTACCATTGCAGCTAAAGAAGGAGCTCATCGACTCCAAGGTGAAGTGGACGACTGGGTGCACCACAAACTGCTCCAGTGAGACCTGGTGCACCTCTACCACCACCGCCTGTCACCAGGAGTGCTGCCTCAGCGCCAAGACGTCGTGCTTGGCCATGAACGGCACGCTGAACGTTCCTTCTTCGGCCACCAGAGGTCCTCGTTTCCGCGTAGATTTGATAGTGTTGTTGATTTGCCTCCTGGTCGTCAGCGGTCTATTTACTATTTAAAAGGCAGGGGCATGAGCATGCACGGGGCTGCTATGAGCCAGGCAACCTTCGTGTAACTGCTATTAAACTCAGAAAATAATCATAGCACAGTTTAGAAATAATTCCGTTTGACCAGTACCTTATATTCTCAGAAGAGGGAAGGTCCCTCTTGTTTCACGTAGACAAGCTAAAAATATATCAAGGCAACTCATAATATATTTGAAAGAAAACGAAAACTTTCAATTACGTTTAAAGAGGACTTTTTATATGAATGTTTCTTTTTTAATAGTTATGTGCCTATTGCGTGTGAATGGGAGTCATTTTGGGTACTATCTTACATTGCTTTGGTGTGTTAAACGTGTGTTAAAAAAAAACCTATGAATGTGGGCACGAAGGAAGGTTATCCATCTACATGGGTCCGTCCATTTCAAAGGAACTGTGAATGTAGCCCACTTTTGATTTAAACAAAGTTTAAATTCATGAGTCCAGATGTCAATGAAGATCCATTGATGAATCTGAAGGCACTTTATTCAAAAAAAGAGAAAGAAGACAAATTACATCTTTTTAGTTTTCCTGAGGTCTTTAAATGGTTTTGCTGAATCATACAGTATGACTTTATAGCACAGAACTACCTTTGTCTACTTTGTTATCTTTTTTCAAGTGTATATGATGACTCTGAACCTGTTTGATGAAGTCTATTTTTCAATATGATACATCTTAATGCTGCCTGCCATAAATAATAATAAAAATGTGATAGATTTAGGCAATAAATGTGTCATTTTCTTTTTATCATATAATGAAAAACCTATATATAAGAGATAATAACACATTGCTGTGCTAAATCATAGAAAATACCAAATATAGTCCGACATTAAAAACATAATAGACATAATATTTTCCGAAATTGTTTTCAGAATTGAGACATTGAGACACGATGCTATTATAGCCTACAATACAAACTGAGATTTGTATAGGCCTTAATCTATTTTTGTATTGCCGAGGGATCGGTATCACATTTTAATCCAATTAAAATGCCTCTAATGACAGCCTAGCTCTGACGTCACTCGGGGGTCGGCGGAGTGAACTTGAATCACTGCGTGGCAGCCTGAGCCTTTCCCTGCCCGCTTGCGTGGGGAACAAGATACGCCACATCTGGACTGAAAGGGAATCACATCAGTTTGGTTTTGAAGTGGCCTATTTAAAAGTTCGGGTTCAGACCGTTGTTAAGCTTATGTCTGCTACTTCGATTTCATTGTAGTGGCTTTTCTTTTGAAACTTTAAGCTTAATGCAATGTGACAACGTGATTTGACACATTGCAACATTTCTTCAAATGGACCAATCCGTCGCAATTCAAGAGACCCTGGCGAAAGAAGAGAATTGCCTCATAGTATCCTTTACGATCTGCATTACCTCTGTCTGGAAGCTTTCTTGTCTTGAAGTTTTACGAGTGACGTAGGCGTTCTCCCAATCCGTTTTGGTTTACGCTACGGCTACTATCTTTTATCTGCCAGGTACAGACTGTATAATCAGGTCTCTAAATCAATTTTGACCATGCTAAAGTTCAGTGTTGAATTTCAGTGTTGAATGATAATAGTAGCCTATTTACTTCTATATTGAATTGTAGACCATTGGAACATTTGGAGTCGTTGATCAAACCTGCAGTAACGCTTTGACACCACAAGATGGCAACATCGCTTCATAACGCCAAACCCCTGCACTGGCATTCTCTGTATACATGACTGCAATGTAACTTAGGCCTGCCTATTCGTTGGAAATAAGTCGTTGTGTACCCCGCCCTTTACTAAACATTTACTAAACTGCGTGAACATGCAGTGCAATGTATGGTCGATTTGGGAGAAGTCAGAGAGAGCCGCCTCCTTGGTTTGGTGGAGTGTGCCAAAGAACATGCGTAAGTAGCAAAGTACCCCTTTCCATTGGAAGCCCTGTTTCTCGTAAAGACTCCTAGGTTCACACAGAAGCTTAACATTATATCAAATATTTGAACTGCAAAAACAGCGCCTCTGTAGAGAACATATAAAGGCCAAGAGGATAAACACGCACGCACGCACGCACGCTGGAATCCCACATGTAAGGGTGCAACGTTTAGTAACGGCTGTATTGTTTTGTCTTCAGGCTGTTTATTTACACTCACAGACGGATGGCCATCACCGCTGATGATGTCTCCTTGGAAGACATCTTCCCAGTCTCCTGCCACTTTGAAGTGGTGGAAGGTGAGTGTTTAGGCGAGTGTTAGCCGAGCCACATCAGATGTTGTCTTAATACTATTTTATTTATGTATGTATATATATTTATATATTATGTATATATATTTATAGTACTTTTTTATTCTTGTGATATTTTAATTCCGTTTTTATTCAGCGCTTTCTATCTTCTCCTCAGTGTCTTCACCCGATGAACTGGCTATTGTGGGTGAGTATTTTTTAATTGCAACTGTTTCATTAATAATACTGAATGTCAAAATGTGCTTCTGTTGCTAATGTTAAATGTCTCTTTAGTAATTATTTGGGTATTTATTATTTTTTGGATTTGGTCATTTGTCCATTGAGGTCTCCCTAATTTAATTGACCTTCAAAGCTGATCAGTATGCTATTCGAATGCCCACTCTCTACCATAAAGCGATGTCCACACTACAACAGATAATCTGTCAACTCCTTCCCACCCCCAGGTGCAGATACCAGGATAAGGGTGAGCTTCCAGCAGGAAGTGCTGGCGCTCTCCCTTCCTTTTGGCTCCCATTCTCGCTTCTTCCTGGGGGAACTGAACAAGGCCTGGAGTGGTAAGGAGGGACCCTCTTTTATTTATTTTTTACCCTACTTCCAAGGGTGAACCTAACAAGCTGTTAAGACTATATTCTGAAAGTCTGCCTAGTGTTGATCTTACTAGGCAACAAAGTCCATTTTGAATCGGATTCGGATTTGGTAGGAAAATCTTTTGGAGGCCAACCTTTGTGGTAAAACAGCAACAGGACTCTCCCACTCGCGTTCCTTACCCCTTTTCCTTGATTCATTGATTCATTCCTTGATTCAATAGAGGGACACTGGCATTTAAGTGTCCCTTGTTTTGAGCCCCTCTTCCTGGCCTAATTGAATAAGGCAAGGAGCATGAGTAAGTAAGTAAGTAAGGTTTATTTATAGAGCACATTTAAACAAAGCTCACACTGTCCAAAGTGCTGTACAATGTGCATAAGCTAACAAATAATAAAAAATGGATAAAATAGATAAGCAAATAAATACATATACAGAACAGTGATTTAGGCTAAGATGACATCAACAGACAACACTTAATTGCAGACATAACAGGGTAGACAACTACTGCACAGGGAAGGCCAATGTAAAGAGGTGTGTTTTAAGCCTGGATTTGAAAAGGGTTATTGAGGGGGCATTTCTGATGTCAAGTGGCAGTTGGTTCCACATCTGGGGGCCAGCAACAGAAAAGGCTCTGTCACCTTTTTGCTTTAGCCGGGACCGTGGGACGTGGAGGAGGCTTTGGCTGGAGGATCTGAGGGACCTGGGGGCTACATGGGGATGAATGATGTCAGCTATGTAGCTGGATGCCAGGCCATGAAGAGCCTTAAAAACCAGAAGCAGTGTTTTGAATTGTATCCTTGACTGGACTGGGAGCCAGTGCAAGGAGGCTAGGACAGGTGTAATATGCTCACACTTTTTTGTATTGGTGAGCAACCTAGCTGCTGCATTTTGAACCATCTGAAGTCGTGCCACCAGTGTCAGAGGAAGACCAAGGTAGAGGGAATTGCAATAGTCTAGACGGGAGGTTATGAAGGCATGGATGACTTTCTCCAGATCATTGTATGATAGACTCATTGTCTTTCATAAAATCCATGAAATGTGTCTCTTAAAAATTCCTTCTGCGCAATTAATTCTCCTTCACAATGTTCCATCCAAAACCACATCAGGACAAAATATAGATGGTCTTTTTAAATGTTTATGGGAACATTTAAATGTGCTGATGGGAACAGTGTGGGTTAGCAGCTGAGGGTATGTCAATAACCACAAGCTAACAATACCGCCAAACCGGCCTGACAAGGTGCCGTTGTCTCGTCTCGTCAAGTCGACCGTGCCGCAGCATGTCACCATATGAACTTGTATTTATTATGGTAAAACTGGTGGCTCCTCTACTAATATTAAAGCTTTTAAGTCAGCGACCCAGGCAGAGGGGACCTTTTGTTGTAAAAAAAACAACCCCACAAGCCTCTCTTTTTACTTGTCATTGACCATGGGATGTGACGAAGCATTGTCAAACACATCAGCAAAGAGAGATTGAGAGACGGAGGGCGAGAGAAAGAGGAGGAGTTTGAACCACACACTCATAAGGGACAGCTCTTTCCTTTCTACCCTTCTAAGATGTTTGGGTTACATTTTTCGAAGGCATTTGTTCAAACTCGAACCTCTCCTACAGAAGTGAGTGTGTGCTTTCTACCTTCTTCTACTCCCACACTCTCCTCTAACCGCCCAGTGAGGTGGCCTGGGATGAGCCCAGGCCCGTTCATCTTGTCAGGACTGTGTCAGATCTGTCACTGGCCTACGGTTCTTCACAACCCCTGGGATCTTTCTCCTTACACCATGATGGAGGTTGGATGATGGTCGTTTTGGATGGTGGATGTTCACTACGTCACAAAGGAACTGCAGTGGCCACCGTGGAATTATTTAGCAAAGGGTGGCAATTTATAAAGATGGAAAAACATCAGCCACCAGTTCTTAGCAGTCAGAATGAGAGGAACCACCGAGGTAAGCAGAGAAAACTTAAAAAACAGGAGCATTAGAGATAATACGGCAGTACTTGATTTCCACTCTGTGATGATTAAGCAGAATGTTTCTCTCACTTTCTTTATATGTGTGCTAACTTGTGAACATGTAAAGCCCATGTGCCTGAAGGGCTTGTCCTATGGTGTTTAACTTGCATCTTTAGAGCTAAGATTATATATTTTTTGTGTAAAGGTGAATAAATGAAGATCAACATTTACTCTTAACATTTGAAATTCTCACACTCAGGGTTTGACAACTTTACATGTTTTGATTGGGTTGAATTGAAACATCATTGTTTTATTTTTTTTTATTTTTCTGTTTTTTTTGGGAAGATGTTTGCAAGTCCTCATCACGCGTCCCAAAGTTTGAATGGCTCCGCAAGCACAGCAAAACCACTGGAGGACAGGCAGCCATCAAACAGTCCCACGTCCCCCTCGGAGCTAGGGTGACTCTACTCCAGCAGAAAACAGGTTTGTCACGTACATTTATCTAACTAATTAGCCAACAAAGACCTGGAACATATTCATTCCGACTATTGGCTTGTCTTACTGTTAACAACATTACAATATCTGTTTTCAATGATCTTTGGCAAATATGTCTATTATATTTCAATGAATTTGAGGTTAATATTACAAATATCGCTTCCTCTGAGAAGATGTTCAACCAACACATAAATGACAAACTCTTTAGGCCTAATTGATTAATTAAATGGTTTTTTTTATGTGCGATAGAAACCGTTACGTTCATGGATGGATCTTTATAAACGAGTTACATTACACTTTGCCAGACTCAAACAATAATAAACTCTTGAATCGGAATCGGAAGTTTCCAGTTGATTGCTTCGGTCTATCGGACGATTTGAACACAACCCCGCCCACTTCATTCCGTCCACCATTGACCGGTCGCAGCTCCGTGAACGCTGCGTAGCTCCGCCCCCCCGGGACGCGAACAGGTCCTGAGATTTCTTCCAGTGTTTTTTCGGTGCAGAATGTGTGGGAGCGGTACGGGGAGATGTCTAATGTGATCAAAGAATCTGGTATGAGAAACATACATATATACACATCTCTTAAAACCGGTCAGAGACTTTAGCATAGATGGTGAATATCATTGACCAGTATTTTGTCATATCTCTATTGCTAATAATCTTAGCTCGCCAGATTGCCAAAGGAAAGCTAACTTTAGCCTGTTTGCTAGAAGGAAATGTTTCACTAACCATCATAGCTAGCACTCTGTGCATACTATAATTATCGTGTTTTTATATTAGTGGTCTTGCCGTTCTCCCCTCGATAGGCAGCTAATGAGACATGTATCCTCAACTCGGATATGTAGTTTGGAGGGATGTGGTTATTAGACATTGTACAATGTCTTTCCTGTACCGCTGGGTTTCCTCTTCAGCCATCTAGTTATTCTTTACTACAGAATGTCATAAGCGATGTGACATGAGTTTCAATACTGTTAAGTGACAGCCCGGCGACCTAAGTTATGCAATGAGGAACCTGGAACCGAGGGAGTGTACGTTATGAAGGACTTAGCAGTAGTATCGGTATCGCAAAAAGGTTGGCACAAATCGAATTGTGATTTGTTTACTTTATAATTATCATGTACGTTTACATCTATTCTATCGATTTTTGGAATGAAAATATATTTAATATAATTCCATGTATTTGAAATGAAACTATTACTGGTCATACGTGACTCACTATGTTGGCAATCCGGTTGTTTTCACTTGCAAATGTTGCTCTTCCACACATGATTCTACCGTAAATTGCAATTCAAAGCATGTTGTACTATATGCTGCTTCATACGAATGTTTATTTCTATATTTAGTATTTACTTAACTTAGAATCCGAAGTCCGACATTGTGGTTACTATTGAAGTTACTAAGGCCCCTAACCTCCTAGTTTCGCCTTTACAACGTCAATCGCGCGTGTAGCAATGCGAGTAGACTTGGCTGTGTCACTATTTATTACCTTGGTGATAAAGAACAGAATTATGGTGATGTCTACATAGTGCAGGTATGAATAATGGATTGTGTCCATTATTTAAATCGCACTGTGTGGCTTACGTTTTGTAATTGTAGGAATAATGATTGCCTTTATGAGAAGAAGGACTCCATGTACTTGTATCGTGCAGGTTGTAGGACTGTTGGATGCTTCGACAAAGAGGTCCTTTGAATTCAAAGTCCAATAGCATTAAGATAATACGGTTCTGTTTTGCATTTACAAAAAAAAGCTGTATTAGAGCATAGGCAGATGAACCCTGTGTGGTAAAATCATGTGGCGCAGTATCAGGTAGCTCCAACTGGCATTTTAAGTTCTCCTGAGTCCCAACTCCTTGAGTGGACATGCTGATTAAACATCCCTTTCAACATGTGCTTGTGAAAAATAACAGTTTGGTGTTGAACTGGTGGAATGCTGCACCGCTCCACCCTCTTGAATAATTGGACTGCAGTCTTTTATTCTGTATATGTTTACTGGCAGGTCGATTTATTTGACAAATGGTGAACAAATGTAGTGTTACATCTTATAGACATTTCTAAGCCGGTAGATTACAAAAAGAAAAGTTTTGACCCTGTGTGTGGGCTTACTGTGGTATGTCTGGATAGTCTGGTGGTTAGGGTAACCCCAACATCAAGTTCAGTTGTAGGCATTTTCTTACCCTTACCTAATCCTTAATGAAGATATCAAGTGAAGCTACTACCAGAAGCAGGTTATTGTGGGTTACTGGTGGCAGATGTTGATAAAGGACACTTACCAGCGTGGTTATCTATAGTGACTGGGGCTTACATGGATTCAGAGGATTGTGGCTTGTGGAAGGGGTGAGACGTACACCGAATCGGCTAAATGAAGTATGACTATCATTCCTGATCAAGTAATACTTGTGTTTTACGTTTAAGTATTTTGCTTTTTCATTTTATTGGTCTGTAAAGTATCATAGGGAATCGGGATGTTCTGTTTTTAAGGATTTTTTTTTTAAAGTTTGATACTGGCAAGAATTATGTTGTAATTCCGCTAATTCAGTAATTGAGTCATAGAGCAGTTTGTGTGTGGACAGTGTGAGGAAACTGCCTCGGTGGGGCAAAACGAAAAAAGATAAGACATGGGTTCCTTTTTTTTTTTTTTTTTTTGAACAAGCCAACCATTCAATTGAGGGAGAACTAAACAGAGCGGCAGAGAGCAGGAGCTATGTTGTCATGACGACACAGGTCCTGCCTCGCTCATTTGAATGCAGTAACGCATCAGAGCGGCTGCCGCTACACCACGCCAGCTGAAAGGTGCACCGGCTGGTGTTTGTGTACGTTTGCCCTCAGTCCAAGGCTAGCTAAATCAATTGGATCAATTTGATAAACAACATCATACAATATTGTTGCTTTGTGGAACTGCTAATCTCATTAATGATGAACCCTTTCAGGTATGGGGTTTCATTACGTTGTGTGTAAATGGGAAGAGCTCCTATTAGTTTAGTAAAACACAACTGTACACGACAGAACTGAATCATACTTTTTCCGATTGTTTTTTCGTCTCAAAAGGTTGCCCTCTTTGTTTTTACCTAGAAATGTGTGTAAGTGTTGGGTTTTTGTGCGCCGACGGTAGAAGTGCATTTGAAATGACATTTACATGAGAATGCCTTTCAGTGCCACTCTTGGGTGTGGTAGTTTTTCTGACTCCCACCCTTCCTGTTATTTCTTTGCATTATTTTCTATGTTGTATAATTTTGTTTTCTTTACTACGTTTGTCCTCACCTTTCAAAACCAATGCTTACTCTCCCTTCCTGTTTCCTCTTCCTGTTCCATCCAATCAGGAAAAGCGTTGAGGCCAGAGAGGAAAGGATTGGCGGAGGAGGGGCTGCGGTCACCGGTGGAGGTAGAGAGGTCGAGAGGCCCGCCCATCCCTGAGAGGTAGAGCACTGGGGGGGCCGGATGGGGGGAGTCCAGCAGGGGGGAGACCAGTAGAGCTCAACCAGGGGGGAACAGTAGAGACCAACAAGGGGAGAGCAGTAGAGACCAACCAGGGGATACCCAATCTCTGATCTAGTAGTCCTACTAAATCACAGCAGCACAGAGCCTGGGCCGGAAACCCAACAACTGCAAGGTTACTAAGACCTGGTAACATCACCAGATCACCAGTATTGCTGTGTTGTGAATTCCACTTGGAGCGAGCGAACTAATCACAAGGCATGTGTGATCTACGGAACACCCTATTCGTGAGGGAGTGTGCCACTGTAACACAGACACTGTTATGCGTGTCTATTGCACCAAGCCCTGAGCATAGCCCTCAGCCAATCCACAACAAGTAATTGTTGATCCAACATTTAATCAGCTAAAAAAAAAAAGCCACCGTGCCACTTTGGACTTGTCACCCATCTTCTCCTTGGCAGATCATACAGATATGATAACCTGGAAGGAGAATGCCTGTCCTAGGATATGTCCTCTCTCTCTCGGCCATCTCTATTCTCCCCTCAGTCGCGCTCTCCTGTGTCTTTCTCCCTCTCCCCATCCTCTTCCTCCCCTCCCCCCGTTGCTCTTATGTACTGACAACACATAAATAAACGTAGGCTGTGAGTATCCTGGGACGGTGTTGCTAATGCTACGTTCTCCCGGTCGACCGGTGTGCCTGCATCCTCGGGTCGGAACCGCACAGCCCGAGTGGTGGACGATCGATGGCGCTGTGTGCGCCGGGGGTTTTCTAACGGGAGACTCTGTCCGTGGAGAAACCGCCATGGACAGGACCTCGGTGGTCGACCAGGAAAAGCCAGACATGCACACGCACGCTGTGACTGCAGCACTAGCAGTGTGTCACGCTGGTGTTTACTGAGCCCTTAAAGAGAGGTTGTCATCCTATGGTGCATCTAGGTGTTTGGGAGAGAGCAGGACGCATCGGCCTACTGGATCCCCCAGAGCGACGTTTCACTCTTTTCTCTTTTTATTTACTGTACTGTCAAGTCTTAGTATTTTGGGGGTTGTTTAAAGTCGTGCTGCTGCAGGTATGCGCACTGCGTTCTGCAGACAATGGAGATGTGCACAGTGCAGGTGACCCCCCTGATCTTTTGAACGTCTAATGGAAAACCATGTGCATGTGTGAGTGTTCACCGATCTGTTTATCTGCCTGGTTCTCCTCCCAACACCTGGTTTGTTCTTCTTCCGTGGTCCCGCAGCGAGGGTGGAGCGGGCCGGGAGGGTCGGGATGACATGGTGCGCTCTTCCTCGCACACCACGGCCAATAAGGCCCAAATGCTGGCCATGCCCAAGTTCGGCCTCCGGGACAACCTCATCCGCTGTGAGCTGCTGAAGAGCGAGGACCAGTACACCAGCCTCCAGAACTTCAGGTCAGTCCCTCTGTCTCCCCCGCCTCCTTTCTGGCCAACAGAGGAGCGGTGGACTCCAGAGTTACTTCTTCTTTTCGTTTCTGATCCAACACCAGCGGTGAGCGGTACTGTGACTTTAAGAGCATCTATTTTAACAGCAGGTGTGGTTAGCCATTTACAAGCAGTTTTATTAGATCAATCTTACAGCCTACCCAGTGGACTGCAGTACCGACCGGTTGGCTGGCAGATTGATCAATCCATCATACATCCTGGAGGACACTCCCACTGGTGCTCATGTAGCTGACGGCATCAACATCACAGCTGGTGATGCAATAGGGGCTCTTTAAGTGTCTGCTGAAAACCTGTCGAATGCAATTGTCTCAACACGATTCCAATGCTGCTGCTACTCGCAAACAGCTGCTAAGCTAATAGTTCTCCCCGTGACATTCTGTTCATGCGCCATAAGTGAAGCGATCACTGCTTCACAAAGTGTTTCCCAGAGAGACCTGCCAGTGGGATCGTGGATCGAGTTACAATGCATGTTTTGTTTTCAGTGGTATGTTATGTGTTGGTATGTTATGTGTTGGTATGTTATGTGTTAAGTTAAAACAATTCAAAACACAACTAGTTGAGAAGTTCTTTGGCCACATCTCAGTTATCATTAATTTATTAGGGTTGTCAATCTATTCAAATATTTAATCGAATGAGTGAGAATAATTCATTGTCGGACACTTGATTTAATTTGGATCACGCTGGGATACAGGTAGAGTGTAGCCTACCTTTATTGAAAGTCGGGGTGATCTGAAGTAATTACGTTAGATTTTCAGTTGTAGGCGTTAAATGTTCTGCTGCTCCGCGGCACACTGCGTCTCATTGAGTATGACTGTCTAGCGACGCGGAAATAGTGTGAGTTTATGCCGTTATCATAGCGTTTATCTCCCAACCCTAATATTTATATATGTATAGGTTCTGAAATTCTATAATCAATTAAACAGCCATCTCAAGAAAAGTGCATCAAGTGCATCTCTGCATTTTTTTCAACTGCGCAGAAGCTCATGAAAGCTTTCCCTGTAGCTCGGTCCTTCTCACCGCTTCAAGGTGTCGGGCTGTGATCGGTTGATCCCCACTCTGGCATGGCACTGCTCAGTATTGAAGGCTCCTATAAAGAGGCACAATCATTGTTTGAATTTCTGCACACTCCTCCTCCACAGTCCTGCCCTAAAGCTCTTTCAGATGTTTTGCATATGAAGAGAATAATGTTGTTGTTTTCATCGTCTGCGTTTATTGGTTTATGGTATGAACTATTGCCCTCATAATTTCTTCCCTTTATCAGAAGAACCTTTGAACCTCTTATATTGGACAGTAGTGACGCCATTTACAGTGACCAGTGGACTCGAGATATTAATCCAATCCAGAACATTTCAGTAAGGAGTGAAACACCCTAGTAACCAGGGTGCCTACCC
The DNA here is from genome assembly GCA_027122715.1 of Trisopterus minutus. NCBI lineage: Eukaryota > Metazoa > Chordata > Actinopteri > Gadiformes > Gadidae > Trisopterus > Trisopterus minutus. The sequence goes on from JAOPUD010000009.1 coordinate 7,610,491, forward strand.
CTCTATGTTTTCAAGTTGTAACGTCCTGGTGTGGAGTAATTGAAAAAAAACAACAACAATGAAGCAACAGGTTTATCTGAGCCACACTGACCCCTAGTGGCCTCTATACTGTGTGTGAATAGATGTTTTCTTTCCTTTCCATCAACCCTTTGTTTTTCCTGGTTCACCCTGTCAGAACGTTCTCCGTCTTGCCCTGATCTGTCCTCTCTTTCCCTGTTCCCTGGCAGTTTCTTCCTGGCCACCTACAATGTGAACGGCCAACCCCCAAAGGAGAGCCTGGCTCCCTGGCTGAGCTGTTCTCCCAGCCCCCCTGATGTGTACTGCGTGGGGTGAGTGTCTCTCTCCCGTACTCCCATACCCATATTGAGTGGATCAACTCAATTCCTTTGCAAAAGATGAGCTCTAACAGCCCAACACGACACACATGCACACGCAAGCATGTACACACATCCATTTTGATAAGGTTATTTTTTGTTGGAAATGGGGCGATGGCTGGTCACTGATGTTTCACTCTGGCCTATCGGCCCTTTCTTAGCAACTTATTGAAAAAGACGAAATCAAGATTCAAATATGAAGTTTGAAATGTATATGTTTTATAAATAACACTTGGAACAAGATTTGTTGTCCTCATTTTGGCATAATCTTCTAATGTAACATGCACTTGAAATATTGAAATACATTGTCCATATGTCAAAATTCCACAAGCATTGCCTAGTCTTCCTAGAGGATTGACGGGGTGTTCCTGCTACTAGGTTCCAGGAGCTGGACCTGAGCAAGGAGGCGTTCTTCTTCAACGACACTCCCCGGGAGCCAGAGTGGATGCGGGCCGTGGCCGAGGCACTGCACCCAGACGCCAAGTACGCTTTAGTAAGCAAACGCCCTCCTCTCTCCCTGCCCGCCTTAGCACCGCAGCCAGTCATCCACCGCAGCAGCAGAAGTCTGAATAAGTGAAATCTCCCCTCTCTGCCCTCTGTCTCGATTCATTGAGTTTTGTGTCATACCAGTAACAGGAGGCATTTCTTCACATTTGTCCTCCAAAACGCAGAATAAAGCATGTTAATGCTAGTTGTATTTCAGTTTTGATAAGTCTGTAGTCTGGTCACAAGCGCTTCACATTGTGTGAGGAATTTGCGATGACTCTGCAAACTGAAAGTGTTTTTTGTTATTGTATTTCTTCCTCTTTTGTGCTGATCTAAGCTGACTGGCTTCCTCCTCACTTGGTGGCTTTTATTTCAGCTTTTTAAGCACAGTATGTTACACTACCCAACACTGAGTGGTGATTTCAAGATTATTTGTAAAGCCATTTATTTGATCTTGTTTATTCTGCATGTGCCATTGGAGCATTAAATAATAGTATCCAAAATAACCACGTGGTGCATGTATGAGTATTGCAGGCATCAATTTATTCTCTCAGGGATTCAATGTTGTGTGATTGCACACATTCTCAGTCGGTTTTAGATTTTTTTTGTTTTTTGTTTTTTAACTTAGGGTGCTTGTTTTTATGTACGTGGATGATACCAGAGAAGCCGGCGTTCCTGGAGGTAGTTGAGGCGGTTTTGTAGATGAACAGGCTGTAATGCCATGCAGGACGGAAGAAATCAAGTTTAGTTGAGCGCTGTTTGCATTCTAGTCTTCTTCAGCTTGGCTTCAGGGTGCGAGGGTCTCCAGTGAACCAGGGTGCTGGTATTTTCATTGAGTTTTGTTTAATTGCTTTTTAATTACAAGTGGAGCAACAAAGTCTATGGCTGCAGATAAGGCACTTTTTAAATCGTCAGAGGGACTATCCACAGAGCCCCTATAGTGAATGGGGAAACCCATCTGCCAAGGCTGCAGTGGTGATACACTGACGGCTGTAAGTATTCTGCCGGTCGTCGCAGGGGTGGGATACCACCACCAAGTGAGCAGAAAGTGGTGTGTATATAGCTCAGGTGTAGGGTGTGACCACCAGGTCCGAAATGTCAACACCGCGGATCAAGACAAGGTCAGGCGTGTTTCCACCGATGTGGGTAAAGTGCTGGATGAGTTGTTTGAAGCCTAACGCATCTGTAATAGACAGAAAAACCTTTGACAGAGAATCTGATGGGTTATTCAAATGGCAAGTATAACAAGTATAAATAATAAGTATAACAATAACAAGTTCAGAAAGAGTCCATTTTCAAATAAGAGTCAAATTTCTTTGGTTTGTCAAAGAGGAATTGAGGAGCATGAAGCAAGCACCTAATACGATGTGAATTAATGTTCATCAATTTTTCAGCTTAAGTTTTAGCTTCGAGTTAGATACTGGGCCACTCCACCACATGTCTTTGATACTCGCGATAATTGTGAGCTAACGTAGTTGGGTGGAGTAGCTTCGTTTAATGCTAGAAATACATCTGGTTTCACGTAGGCCCAGGATATCCGTCTTATTATCAACAATTAAATCCTGGACCAAGTGCGCTTTAGCTGAAATCAATCTTCTTGAATCCTATTTTGAGCTCTTCCAATGTATTAATGTCAGAGTTTGTTGGGTTACCACTCAGCACTGAGGGGTGAAGTGGGGTTTGGTGGAGGTCTGATCCAGATGTTGCATGTGTGTGCAGGTGAAGTGGGGTTTGGTGGAGGTCTGATCCAGATGTTGTATGTGTATGCAAGACGAAGAGGTGGTGGGTGGGGTTTGGTGTAGGTCTGATCCAGATGTTGTATGTTGTGTGTGCAGGTGAAGCTGGTGCGTCTGGTGGGCATCATGCTCTTGGTCTACGTGAAGCGGGAACACGCCGAATTCCTCTCGGAAGTGGAGGCGGAGACGGTGGGCACTGGCATTATGGGCCGCATGGTGAGGACCGACGTCACGCCCCCCCCCCCCCACCTGGGATGGATACTAAACACTCCGGATGATTGACTCTCTCTCCATCTGTCGATTTTTCCTCTCGCTTTCTCTCTACATTTCCATCTCTTATTCCCCCGTCTCCGGCATCGCTACCTCTGCCCCACTCCCTATCCATCTCTCCTTTTGTCTCTCTCACTCTCACCATGTCTGTCTCCTATCCTCTCTCTGTCTCTCTGTCTCTCTGTCTCTCTGTCTCTGTCTCTCTCTGCCGCTCTCTTTCTCTCTCTCTCTCTCTCTCTCTCTCTCTCTCTCTCTCTCTCTCTCTCTC
>JAOPUD010000009.1:7666278-7697579 GCA_027122715.1 Trisopterus minutus
GGGCTGTAGAGGGTGATTGGGGCCAGAGTTCAAAGGTGACCACTGCTTTTTTTAGACAAAGGACAGCATTTCCCCTTCCAGATTCCTCTGATCCATGCTGAAGAGGAGGAGGAGAAAAGAGGAGGGGAGAGGGGAGAGTGAATGTTCGGCTGCAGAGACCTTGACGTCCATCCCCAAATGTCCCAGTGGTACAAAGACACACTGACCCCCTCGACCACCATCATCTGCTCTCCACAAAGGATCCAGGGATTCCCTATCCTGCCTGGACACCCACCTCCCATCTGTCAGTGCACGCCCCAGGCCCGACCTACGCACGCGTGGCTATTGTAGCACGTCTTGTTTGAAAAGAACCCGATTATTCTGGTTGCTGTGCCATCCATAGGCTATGACGCTACGGATCTCTCTCTGTGGGAGGATGGGGGGATTGGTCCTTTTTAGCTAAGCTGAGAAGGCTCAAATCTTCTAGATTCTCATTTTGGTAATACAAAAAGCAGGGGCTTATGGTTGTTAAAAAACACAACGCAAGTTTGCGAAACCTCCTGGATGGACTGTGAACAGATGGGTGGACATATGAGTGTGATGTGTACATCTGAGTTGGGGTTGTGATGAGGATGACCTGGAATGCCCTCTGAAAGTGGTAGCTTCCCCTTCCAACTGAGAACAGTCAATACCACCTAGTGGCGCACATGTGTCATTACTTAATACTGAAGGCATTAATAAGACCCTTTTCCAAAAGTGACTTGCAGTGAATCTATGAACACAAATGATTTAGGAGCAGGGGTACCATGCCCTGTGGCCTAGGGATTGAACCCAGAACCTTTCGGCTAGGAATCAGACAGCCTACACACATCCTGGCCCTTCCCATGCATGCACCCTAATAATTCCCTCTTCATTGTTGCAGGTGCTACAACTGTGGAGGCCTGGATCACCATGCCAAGGAGTGCAAGCTGCCACCACAGCCTAAGAAATGCCATTTCTGCCAGAGCATTGAGCACATGGTCGCCAACTGCCAAATCAAAGCACAGCAGTCTTCACCGGGTTCTCAGGGAAACCCTTCCTCCTTGAAAGAGGAGGAGGAGGAGGAGCACAGCCGCCCGGCGCTGCTGACAGAAACCACAGATTGAGTTTGAGGGGGGTGGGGAGGGGGAGGGGAGATAGATAGAGAGAGAGAGACAGCACCTGATCCAGTGAATGATGGTAAGGAACCTGATGGGGTGAGGAGGCTAATCAGACTGCTGGAGAAGAGGTGGACGGCACCCCCACTACTGGCCCCGCTAACCTTCTGAGGCTGCTTTGGAACTACCTCAGGTTGAATGATTTTTTTGGGTGGTGTAACAATCAGGAATGACACAAATGATGCGCTCTGGAAATGGTTTCCATGAAGATGTTTGATGACAACCACTTTATTTTTCTTTTAGCGGTGCAAGATTGTAACGTTTATGCTGGATTTTTGAGACGTTTTTGGTTTTTTAATTTTTGTGATATTTTGAAGCTACGTGATGCAGCCTACAGCCTCACTGTAGCTGCCTTGTGTTTTTATGGTTTCTTCCTGGTTGTTACACCAAACGAACCGACAAAGCAGAGACATAACGTAATCTCTGTAATGAATGTTTGCATATCACATGGGAAAGGGGTTGTGGGAGGGGATGTTAGAACATAACACAGATAGGGGTTCTGCGTGGAGCTATAGGCAATGTACTGGCATCTGCTGAATATGCTAGTGACCATCCACATTTCCCAAGGCCAAATGAATGTTGCACCAGAAGTTGCCAATTTTCGATGAAAAGAATTGTCATTTTATCCGTTATTTCTCTTTGGTTTATACGCTAACCTAACAGCTGCATGTCTGGTCTGCTAGTTTATGTTGAGGACCTAAACACTGATTGTATACAAATCTCTACCATTTGGGTTTGAGATTGTGGTGGGAACGAGGGTTGAATCAAATCATTCTTGCACTACAGTATTTAGGTTATGGTTGCTAGTACCAACTCTCTTCCAAGAAAATGATGAAACCCTCTGTTTGGCAAAATGGAATCTTTTTTTTCTCTCGCCTGAATCAATTTACCAGTGATTGTATGATACTGTTGGGTCTGCTGGGCAAAAGCCGCTATATTATAAGAACTTGGACTTGGATTTAATATAATTCCAAATGTGATACTATACTGAAAAGATTTGAAAAGAAAACCATCTCTCATAAGATACTTGACATGAACTGAGTTAGCAGTATAGCTAGCTCTTCTCCTGATCGCCTACTTGAAGAAACAAAGGCAGAATATAGAGTAGTGCTGCTAGTAGTTTGACTCTGGTGTTTTAATGTCCTCCACTGTGCTTAATTAAGGAGTTGCAAACAAAAAAATATTAAACTACGAGGGCAGCACCAAATGCCATCTCAGGTTTGTTCCAAACCAGACCTTTGTTTGAGCAAATCACAAACGTCTTTGGCAAAACCTTGTTTATAACCACAGATGGTGCTGTCCTGTCAGTTAGATTTTTTGCGTTTAGTTCCTCTTTAATAGGTTACTTTATAGAATATCTTATAACCCACAGTTGTACGCTACATCTTGAACACCAGCCACACACAAAAAACATTTAGTGCTAACTAGCTTATCAGCATTTACTCCCATTTTACAGGAGAAGCTGACTATACTTTTACAACCAATTAATATATATCTATTATTATTCTAAAGTCTTTTTAAAAAATCATACTTTGTATTTATTTTCATCCAAATACGCTGCAGTTACTCTATCTTTAAGGTATCCTCTTATTAAGGAAATTTAAAGAACACCCACAATCACCCAACTGCCAAAGATGATGCAATATGTGTTAAGCTTGACCACTTGCAAATGTGACAACATTTCAACACGTCAATGCTCGTGATCATCTAAGCATTGGCTTTTGCTCACGTGTCATGGAGACTTCTAGATCTTCTAAAGCACACAATAGTTGGAAACAATTAATCTATTTAATGTAAACGCACACTACATGCACACACAGCTTTTAACAGTTCAATCTCACTGCAATCCATTTGTCCTTGCATCATGTGAGGGAAATGTTTACATACAGGGTTTTTTTCTGGTATAGATAAGGGGGTCCTTGTGACCGGTTCACTCCAGGCAAAAGGTTAACAAAGGGTTACCAGATAACACCAGTTAACAGATGGGGTGGCAAAGCTTAAAGTATTACAACTAACCAACATATATTAATTTTTCCATTGCTACTATCTTGCTTGTTGACAAAAGCCCCCATTGAATGCAGCTGCTAAAAACAATAAGAATACAATAATTCAAATGTTTTAACCGGGTAGATCAATGCATTTAGTGGGTGGATACAAAGCATTACAAATAAAGATGTAAACTGACTTTTTATTTGCCATTTTGATTATGCTGAAATTAGTTTTCTTTTATTCTTAGTTAGTCTTAATTCACAATGTGTTTACCTGACAGGGACACCTATTGTCCCAACTATCTATGCCAAACCAATGCAATGTTACTCTGCACTGATCATGTGTGAGATACATTTATTGTTTTTATATTCTGTTGAATCATTTTCATTCATGTTGTGTTTTTTTTTATTTTTATGAATGTGTTCTATATTTTTACGTTTTAGAAGTTGAAAGAAAGAAAAAACAGTTGAATAGCTGGTGAAACAAGGGAACTGCCATTCTCAGGCTCAGGAATAAGTGATCTGAAAACTCAGGGAATTCAGGTTATTGGGTATAGGCACCGAGGAGTGTTCTTAAAGACAAACCAACGGGTTAGATGTTTTGTCTTATAGCAGGTAAAGCGTGAAGTAGGGACGAAGGTAGCACGCTGCTGTTTAACGGTTTACATTCTAAAACGGACCCGGCGTCTTCTAAACCGGAAAATTACGTCTTCTTTCAAATGTTCAAACTGTTAAACTCCTCCCGGAGCTGCTTCTCAAAGTTGTTTACAAACTTGATAGGAAATTAATATTCATGTATTGCAGTTTTTCTTCCATGATTGTGACATTGGGATAAAGTATATTAAGAGAGATATATCTAATTATCTCTGATCAATACTATCAGTTCACTCAGGTTATAGGAAACGGGTTTATTGATTATCTAGGTGAATGTAATGCTTTTTAATATGACTGATGGAACATTTGATTGATGTATTGATATTGTTTATGTGAGGTCGACATTTTGTAACCCACACATGATATCCGTCTTTGTGGGAGGACCGATTGTTCCCTTTTCATTCAAGATAAAGACATTTCAGGAGTGTCTTTCTTATTGAAAAATCTAAACTCAGAGAAACCTTTTTTACTAAGAAATTACAAAACCATTCTTTCAATTTGAGTTTGACAGAAGTGACGAAGAAGAATGTTTTAAAGTTTGCAATATTGTTCCATGGGTATCAGGTAGAATTTCGAAAGTCTGACAAATGTTTCTAATGAGGGATGGTCCTCTTTGTCTCCCCAGTGATGTGTTGTGATTTAAATGATGGGTATTGCTAAAAGGGTTACAGCAGGACATGGCTTTGTGCTCAAACAAAACCATTTCATGAGACGAGCGGACCCTGTCACACCCACATTGAGTTTTGTGTGTACTTTGTATTAATTTTGTTTGACTCTCAGATCTATCATTAGTGATATTTGGTGATGTTTGGAATGTAGGTAGGCTGAGAGGATTTCTGAAAAATGTGCATTTAATACTGAAGAATGTATCAATGTTTACTTACATAAAGCTACGTTTGACTTGAGCTCAGGTATTTCAAGGGTTAACGGCATTAAGATTATTCTGTATGGTTATCCTTCATGATGTAAAGATCTCCATTTCATAATAAATATATAGACATTTTCTAAAGTCTCTTGGCATCCGGTTTTTTACAAGGTGTAAAACCTGTGTTTGGCGATTGTCCACTGGATATAAACTCAACTCTGGCTTTGCACAATCTGTTCTGTCCAGGCTTTCAGTTGCAGGACAATCCGTTTCAGATGTCGACTGTGTTGATTGGTTTACATTTCCGGGAGGGTTTTTATACATTGCCCTTGTTCTTTGATTGGCCTACATCCAGGTGGTTGTCATGACGAGAACATGCACCATGGATGAAGCAGGATAAAGGATGTGATCATACCTGTATGATCTCAGGATGTTGTGCTGCTGGTTGTGTGATATTGTTGTATGATTTGTATTTGGTTTTATCCATGATTTACCCTGGGAAATGGTTAGAAATAGTATGAAATATTTATGAAACGTAAAACAATGTTTTCATCATTATTTGGTGGCAGACATGCACATTTTATCACTTGGCTTTATCTAAGATCAACCCATTTCTGAATCAGAAATTCCTGGAACTGAACTGAGGTTGTGTGGCCTCATAAAGGGATGTGCTACAATCCCATAAAGGATAGATTTGTCACATCACAAATGGCCGGTCTTACCGCATAGACAGGTCATGGGGTGAAACAACCTAATTGAAACAGCTTGAAAATGTGAGGTAAGCCAGATAAAAGAGGAAAGAGGCAGAGAGCATGCAGATAAAAGGTGCTGAGGTTTATGTGTGGGTGGTTGGGAGTGAAGATATTGAGGAATTTACTCCTTTTTGATACAAAATCCCACAAAATCCCAATAAAGCCACTGGTGCAGGTGCTGTTAGAGACCAAGAGGGTGTAAGCAAGAAACAAATGCAGGCTAACCAGCTAAAAACAGCATTAGCTTCAACAGTTAACAAGTTCCAAGCCCAAAGCAGGTGATTAAATCCCTAAACTCAGCATGACAGACGAGGAACTGAAAGCATTTCAAGATGTATATGTCAGGATTGCTCAAGACTATGCTAGCTAAAGGAAATGATACTGAGCCACAAGGGCAATAGAAGGTTCAGCATTATCAATTAATAGGTACTTTCCGAAATGGGCTTACTTCCTGTTCCCAATACACACATTTATTTGAGAGACCAAGAACCACACAAGATAAGCCTTGCAGCCATTATAGAGACCCTGGTCCAACAAAGAGAGTCAACCTGTGCAACAACATGGCCTCCTGAACCCATAGTCTCCTCAATGCTTTTGCTGTGGCGAGTGGGTCCATATCTCAGGACAGTGTGAAAGGTCTGAGGAGCCAATACCCAGAGCCAAGTTCGCCAGACCCCCAGCATGTCAACTTTGTGGCCCTCTGGGGGTAAAGTGGAGACTGCAGACCGACGTGCTAGGTTACTGAGAATCAGCTTTGATGTAGAACCTTGCTAGATTCCGGAGTAGCTAGGTCAATGAGTCTGTGTAAGAGGCATCTACACCAAAAACGTAAGCCCCAAAATTGTAAAATGAATTAGGGAACTGTTACTAGGCCTTCAGTGAGACAAACTACTTGCGGGACACCATCGGGCAGGGCCTCATCAAACCCCAGGAGGCAAAACTCTGTGCCCCCTCAGATCCGTTGACAAAGAAGCAGGGGATGTACACTTGGAGCCGCGCAAATGATTGAAGATAATTAAAACCTGACTTTGCCATCGTAGTGGCGCCTCATAAGGTCCACTTCAGATCAAGGAAGTTGAGTTACACCCAGTTATTTGAGTTGCTGCCAAAAGAAAATAACTGTGCTACTGTAGGGAAGAGTGCCTAGCCATGAAATGGGCCCTGGAAACAAAAAAAATGCAGTGTGGTTCTTAAGAATCCATCCCATTACATTTTGTGGCCAACTCCATGGAAACGCAGATGCCCTGTCCCTCAGTGATGCCTTCTGGTCCTCATTTACCCTGCTGAGAATGTCAGACCTGGGGATAGGGGTGTGTGGTACAAAAATGAACATGTAGTAGAGGGGTGCTGCATTGACACACAAGATTGCCTACCACAGCACACAATGGCCACCGTTACACATACGCCTACTAAATTTCTCAGGACGCCTCACTGACAGTTGTAGGTGCTTAAGCCACCTTATTTAGCTGGACTTGAAGAAATTAGGTAAGCAAGGTTTAAAGGTCAGAGCAGCTGGAATGAGCTGCTTAGCCTTTTGAGAATAAAATCCCCTCTTTATTGCCACGATGCTACTGATATTGTACTTCCCCGCCCTAGCCTGCCTTGCTGACCGTCATTACAGTTTGGAGGAATTCACCCACAGGGAATAGGGAGCAAAACATACCGGGAATATTTGGTTCCTCCTTCTATGTTATAGGCCTACTTATACCAATTAAGAGTTGACAATTTATTTAGTCATATATATTTTGTATGTATACCTTTGCATCAGCAAGCAACGTTTAATATACATTTATTTTCGAATGTCCTCGAATATTTTTCATGTATTGTGTTGTTTTAGCATCTGTGTCTACCATCCCTCTGCACTGCTTAAAAAAAAAAAAAAAAAGGTTTTACGTTCTGCTAAATCCGTTTTTTTACCCGCCCCCTTTTTACAGATTCTGATCCCATGACAGTGAACTTCCAGACACTCGTCAGAGGATCCTTGTCTGAATTGAATGAATTGGGCGGATTTTTGACTGAATAGGATCAATCACACATCAGATGAGAGAGACTGGTCCAATATTATAAAGAAAAAAAAAGAGCACACATATCGGACGCGGAAGTGACGACATCTTTCCAACCCGTTATACCCTCCGTGTGGGAATCTGTGTCGGTCATGAAGTCCTCTCTGCGACTGAGCGTTTTTCTAAGGCAGTGTGCGGAGACTCGGACAAACTTACGAAACTTCTTGCCGGCGGGCCCGAGGGGGGTGCACCGACGGTCCGCGTCCGGGGGATGCTCGGCCCTGATGTTCAGAAGACACGGCGAGCCGTCTCAAGTGGTGGAGTAAGTTAGGCTATGACCTTACATGCAGACGTGCACCTGTTCATGTAAATTCGTTGTGGTTTTTTTTTTACTCAATGTATGGAATAATGTATCGAGGTGGAAACTGCATAACCTGTGAACGAGACGTGTATAACCTGCGTTTATTGGTTGCCAGGTTGGAGAGCCTGGAGCTACCCCCTGTAGGTGCAAATGATGTTCACGTCAAGATGCTGGCGGCCCCAATTAACCCGGCAGATATCAACATGGTTCAAGGTAGCTCTATTAAAGCTATGTAGAAGTGACAGGATTTTGCATGGCCTTCTGTCCGTTTTTCGATTTATTGGCTACAGCCATGTCTGCAACCGTGACTATAATTATAAAGATAGGACTACAATTAAAACTCTTAGACATCTGTTGAGAAAGTGTACTCTCTCTATATGATAAATACTTTATTTATTCTCCTCTTAGGCACATACGCCGTCCTCCCGGAGCTCCCTGCCGTTGGCGGCAACGAGGGGGTCGCCCAGGTCGTGGAGGTGGGTGGCCAGGTGACGTCATTGAAACCCGGAGACTGGGTTATCCCGAAAGACGCCGGTCTAGGTGACATAACTTGGTTCTGTTGACAAAACGACTTAATTAATTAATTAATAATGTCGGAACATGATGCATTAACATACAAATAAAATAGCTTTTACTGACCAGGAATATGGACATTTCAACTGCTACCATATAGCACAACATTGATAACATTTCAGCCTGCAAACGTTTCATGCCGGGATTTAAGTGTGTTGCTAACAGTCTATGGATTGTGTGTTGATGTCTTGGAACAGGCACGTGGTGCACAGCTGCGGTGGTGAGTGAGAAGAGTCTCATTCCTCTACCCAGTGACATCCCTCTGCTGTCTGCGGCTACGCTCAGTGTTAACCCCTGCACCGCCCTACGCATGCTCTCTGACTTCCAGGATCTCAAAGCAGGTAGTCCACACACAGCAGCCACGACACTGTTATGGATGGATTATTGATGCCTGTGATAAGCATAAGAAATGGTTATTTAAAAAAATGGTTTAACCCCAGGTGTGGAATGTGCGAGAGTCAGAAGAATGTACAGAGGGGAAATTAACCGGACTAATGTTCGATTTGATGTACAAAAAAGGCTTTAAGTTGACAATATATGAAAGGACAGCCTATGGGTTGATTTATTTGATAGTTGAACAGGGAAAGTTTTGCCAGGAAAAAAAGGAAGGAATAAGTCCCAAATTTCCAGTCTGGGATGAACTTATCCAATGTTTTTGTAAAATGTAGAAATAAAGACGTTTTTGTAGAGTTCATACCATGTGCTGATAGAGAGATCAGATAAACAAAGGCAGTGGGTTGATGGTTTGCTTTCCTAATCAGGGGACACCGTTATTCAGAATGCTGCCAACAGTGGAGTTGGTCAGGCTGTAATACAGATCGCTGCCGCCAGGGGGCTCACTACCATTAACATTGTCAGAGACAGGTAAATTTTACTCACGCGCACAAGAAACAAATTAATAATAACTTGAAAATAACAAGAAATATCCATCTAGCTGCTCCCCTATATAAGACTCTCTCTGTCTCTGGGTCTAGGCCACAGTTTAACCAGCTCAGTGACAGGCTGAAGGCGATGGGCGCCAGCCATGTGATCACAGAGGAAGCGCTGAGACTACCACAAATGCAGGAGCTGTTCAAGGTCAGTGACTGCTAAGGAAACCGACCGACACAATGACAAACCACATCCAACGTCCATCTACCGAGCAATGCAACATAGGGGCGGGACAACACATGTAGGAGGAATTTGATTAGACGATGATGTATGCTTTAACATTTATATCTTATAACATGATTATTTTATCCCACTTTAGACCTACCCCAAACCCAAACTTGCCCTGAATGGAGTTGGGGGCAAAAGCGCTACAGAGGTTCTGCGACACTTACAGTGAGTCTCAATCATGGATGTGTTATAAGGTCTCAACCAACTAACATACCCTCAATTTAGTGTGAAATATTTGCTAATTTCCCCTTGAGGGAGATACACAGACCCCATAGAGCCCCCTACAGTCCATATTACAATATGGACGGCTATATGGACTACAGCCCCCTACAATCCATATTACAATATGGACTGTACGGGCTATAGTTTTGAAGAGATGTCGATAGGTATACATCATGTAAACAAAAAGGCTGTTCAAAAATCACATCCTAAATCCTAAATGTTGTATATGTATTTTGAGTATGGCTGTAACTGCCCGGTGGTTTTGTGTCCAGGCATGGAGGGACCATGGTGACGTACGGGGGGATGTCCAAGCGCCCTGTCACCATCCCCGTGGTGAGCACTCCCGTCCACTATTTCTGTTTGGTTACCGTAACAACACGTCTTAAACGCTTCGGTTACACTTCTTCATTTCAAAACAACTTCTGTGATCTGATCTAGCAGATCCCATCTGACGTCGGTACCATCAAAGCCTGAGTAATAACTTATTAACTTCACTTATTTTCAAATCACATTTGTATGATGCCGCGGATGAATGTCATTTTGGGATGAGATCTACTGTAGTAAACGATAGGTTTAAATTCTGTAGACAACGGCCGCGGTTGTCGAAGCGTTCTCTGTTCAAAGATGAACCGTTGATCGCGGCTTTACCAAAGAGTCATTGTGTTCTCCAGGGCGCTCTAATTTTCAAGGACGTGAAGGTGAGGGGCTTCTGGGTCACCCAGTGGAAGGCGAACCTTGCGCACGGTACGTATCCAGTCCCCTGTAGACATTGGATTAGTTGTGTCATTTAACTACTAGTTTATTACAACCTCCGATCCTGCCCCACTATTCTGGGGGGCAGGACAAGGTGTTTGCTAGAAGGGTGTCTGACTCCCACACGAAAGGTTCTGAGTGCTGTCCTCCATCGTCCAGTTCTGTCCTCCTACTACTAAAAACTACTTAACTACTACAAAAAAAATATATTTTTAATCAGTCCAAGGGTGATCCCCTCAATTTCCTTCTAGATGAAAAGTATAGTAATACCGTTGTGATTATTATAATTTTTTTTTTTCATTTGGAAATCCCACTGTGACACCCCTTTTCCTGCATTTTTCTTTTCTTCCAGATAAGAAGCCTTTTATAGACATGCTGGATGAGCTTTGCACCCTGATCCGCCAGGGGAAGCTGAGCGCCCCCGTGTGTAACCAGGTGGAGCTGGGCGACTACCGCAGGGCCCTGGAGGCAGCCATGGAGCCCTACGCCTCAGCAAAACAGATCCTGGTCTTGTGACCTGAGGGACATCTCCTCATCAGCTATGCAGGATAAGAGGTGGTTGGAGCCCTTCCTTCTGGTAGTTAATCAGATGCTCAAGGATAAGACTTAGCTTATGGGCCTTTCACAGCACAAAGTCCAGCTGTTTATCTTCTGAAACTTCTGATACTTCAAAACTCATTAGATTGTTTTAATGAGGTAGTTGAATGATGGAAACCTCATATAATTGTTTATATAATTGATAACTGATCATTGTATGGCATTACTGGCAGTGATTTTCGTTGGTCACGAGTAACAATAAAGTATTTTATTAATATATATGCCATACATACGTCTACATAGACTCATCAATTAGGTTTTTGACATCGATAGTTAAAGGTTGATTACTTACTAGTATTTCAAGGTTATCACAAACCAACCAAAGTATAACAAGTTAAAGGTTGCTTTGTCCATTCTGAAAACATTTGATTACAATCCTCAGTTCAGCAAATCTGGAGTAAACTTGTGATAACCCAAAAGGTATATAATCCAATATCACAATATTTACATTACACTAACTCAATCAACACCGTCTAAACGTCCTTGGAAGAGAAACGTGTTTTCTGACCGACCATCACGGCGGCAGCTCTTCACCAACCCCACCAAAACGAGCTCATCGCCATGGAAACGAGCAGGGCCGTCGATGCGCCGTGGACCACGCCCGCCCCTTCCTCTTTCAGGCATTCTTCGTAGTCTTCGCACCCCACCGCACGGGCGGCACACACGTGGTCCGCGCGGCACGTGGCGTCGCACGCGCTCAGGTCGTAGCTGACGGAGTTGAAGTCGTAGTACTTCTGGAGGTAGCAGCCGTCGCCGGCCATGCGCTGCAGGACCTGGTGCATGGAGTGCGGCGACGCGTCCGGGACCCTGAAGCTCTCGGTCAGGCGGTACTCCTTCTCCCAGCCGCCCCGGCCCAGGTTGGAGCGCGTCAGGTTCAGGTAGTAGGTCACCAGGTCCTGGTGGAAGACGGGGGGGGTTAACGGGGGTTGTCAACTGCAGCACTTGGTTGCATTTGAGAAGATATCAGAGCATAGATTTACAAGGAGGGACAATGGACATGATAGTGCTAGACAGCTGCAAATTCAAATTTGGGTTTATTCGTTGTAATATTTTGTTGTTCTGTTGTGGAAGTAATGTTTTTAAACGTTATTGCACTAACGGCACATTGCCATGTGTCAGTACTGCGGTGTCCTCCAGGATGGGGGCCATTGATCACATGTGTTCTGTGGCGTGGCTG
This sequence comes from Trisopterus minutus, assembly GCA_027122715.1. Lineage (NCBI taxonomy): Eukaryota > Metazoa > Chordata > Actinopteri > Gadiformes > Gadidae > Trisopterus > Trisopterus minutus. The sequence goes on from JAOPUD010000009.1 coordinate 7,678,557, forward strand.
TCATCGCCAAGATGTCTTTCAGACTGGTTGTTACAACAAAGCTCCTCTCAGGGTGTCTTACTTGGACCAGCAGGGTCTGGGTGTCGTACTCAAAGCTACGGATCCCGGGGTTGTTTGCTCCGTCTTTGACCCCCGGCAGGGTGGTCTTCCAGGGGGTCACGCCAGGGCTCAGGAACATGGTGCTGATGGGATGGTCTGCATCTAAATGAACAGTTAAATAGTACAATGACGTTTGTGTGTAAAGTGTTGTGGTCTATTTGTCAATTAATCTGTATCCAAAGGTTTTCTTAACATAGAAACGGGAAAACATGTTAAAACATGAGGTGTGTGCGTGTGTCTGTACCATCGGAGTCGTAGAACATTCTGAAGCTGTCGGTGTGGTGATGGCCGAAGAACTGTCCCTGGATGACTGAATGGTGCTTCCGCACCATGTCCACGTAACGCTGGTTAAACTCTGGCCTGAACCACGCCTTGCTCCGCTTCTTCTCAAAGTACCCTGGAGGAACGTGGCCAATAATGTACACCTGAAAGATGAAAGTTGTACTATGTAAGGATCTGAGGTATAGTGGGAAAAACCAACATGCAGTTACTCATAAAACTCATAACTCATAAGATTACTCACAGCAAAAGTAAACATTCCGCTAAATTAAACAACTCATCTTGACCTCTATATTGACATGTAGACAAATTAAATCCTCATCAAATCAAAAGCGACATTAGTTTTTGAAGACACAGTGGATGGTTTATTCATACTATTATATTATGTCTTCAGAAAAACACAGTTGTCAGCCAGTACTGAAAGAATGGGGAGATGGGAGATGAAGTGAGGTAAAAAGTGAAATACATGCATTTAAATGTAGACGACTAAAGCAAGTAGCTACCCTCTCTTTGTTCTGGGCCGCCTCCGTGAGAACTTGCTCGGCCCACTGAAACTGCCCTGCCGGATCTACCATGAGTTCTGTCAGCTTGTTCTGGTCGTAGTAGAGGTTAGTGTTCAGGACCATGATCCGGTACCCCGTCTGGTTCAGCAACCTCTCTGTGTAAAAGCCACCTACAAAAGGAAAGTTACAAAATATATACAAATAACGTGTGTGTGTGTGTGTGTGTGTGTGTGTGTGTGTGTGTGTGTGTGTCCCCAAGTCACCTTCTTTAAAGGTGACTTGGGACGATGGCTCCAGCCAGTCGCTCCACATCTCTGCTATTCGTTGGTAGATGTTGCTGCTCGTGGCGGGAAACTGGCTTTTGGGCTGGTAGTCATGGTTACCTAGAGCCGAGTACACTTTGGTATCTGAAAAAAAAAAAAAGGATGGTAGGATAGGCTTACACTGTATATGTTAACGATTTCAGGTCAACAATATTTAGGGGACTCGGCAGGGGAAACCGTGCTACAGCAGTTATTTCACTGACTTGGGAAGACTTTCTTTATGATGTGGGTGAGGTTCCTCACGATACGGAGAACCTCCTCTACCCCCAGGTCCTGATCCGGCACGTGTGGCGTGTCGTCACTGGAGGGCAGAAGGAGGTCAGTGCAGTGATATCGTCGTAGTCTGTTATATCTTGTCACTGTATTGACACAAAATACTGAGATACTACGACGGACTGTCCGCACACAAGTCCGGAACTTCCTTTCTGTTAGATGTTGGCCTTTGGCTGAATCTAGGTGAGCACTCCGCTAAACAGAGGTTTCAATTTAAATCATACCCAGTCCAGAGTATGAAGTCGGGGTCTGGCATGATCTGCTTCATGTAGTGCACCGATGAGTTGATGAGGTGCCACGGTGAGTCACACGCATAATCTCCATACGGCCCTGCGTTGACCGCGGGACGCCGTCCGCTGGACGCGCACACAGCCTCGGGTTTCCCTCCGAGCACATAGGTCGGGTCCCAGTGCTGGTCCGTGATGTGCCAGAAGGTACCTGGAGCAATCGCACATTTACCAAAGTCCAGTAGCATACAGCAAATGCCGTCGCTGCGATGAATATCCCCTAGGCGGTTTCAAAAACAGAGAACACTGTTATTAGGACTGCTATTGTTTAAGTTTACTCACCTGACAAGGTAAGAGTCCCTTGATATTCAAGGAATAAACACAGAAGGAAGAAAACACTTTTAAACATGGCCATGTCCGACTCTAATGGCAAATCGTTTAGACTTATTGACGACGGCCACTTCGTCTTCTCCTATAACGTTACACCCGAGTCCATAAAGTTAAGATAAGATGAAGCTAAGATTAACCATACACATTGGACATAATGACTTTACAATAGGTCAATAAAACGAAGAAAGCCATTGACTAATAAATACATCCAGGGTCCACCTCCTTCCTGTAGGCCACAGACTGTATATGGAATTGATGAGTCAAATTCAACGGAATGACAGTAGTTATTGGACACATGTTGCAATTGCGGTCTCCAGCCACCGGCGGCGGTGTCCTGAGTGTTTACATCTGGTCCTCGTGTCTGATTGGCCAACTGCTTTCGCGGGACTTCAGTGAGGCGCATGCGTGGTAAACTGTTAAGTTAACCCGCGGAATACTCTACAGTCTACAGCCCTCTGTTCAATTCTTGACCCGCCGTTATTATAGTATTTTAAACACTGCAACACGTTACTTGTAACGCTAACATCGTTTTTACGGAGTGTTAACATCATGTGGAACCAGGGTGAGTTGACTTTTGCACTGTTGCCCACGTTGTTTGGCCAGTGTGTTCAAAATGAGCGCTCCTAGCGTTAGCTAGTTTGTCAGGCTCTTTTATTTTATTAACGTTAGGTTTTAGCATAGCCAGCAGTCAATGAACATAGCCCACTTTGTGAACAGCAGCTTTAAAGGTTATATACGGCTGACGTGGCCTATTTTACATTGTGTGTGTGTGTGTATATGACTACTTTACCCTAGGTGGATTCAGTGAATCTAGCAGCATCGGTGGTGGGTACAACCAGTCCCCCGGCGGCTTCGCCTCACCATCTCTGAGCCAGGGAGGAGAGAAGAAGGCGGTCAGTCAGTTCACCTCGACCCTTAAATACCAACATCAAACACAATTAGTAGTCGTTTAAACTCTGTTATTGGGGTATTCATTGTGACTGAAGGTATTAATAATGAACTGTGTGTGTGTCTTTATGTAGAGAACGCGCACCAACCAGATTGTGCCATGCACGGTTTCACAGCTGATGTCTGCCAGCCAGGCGGAAGAGGCCTTCAGGGTCGGAGAGGTGGAGGTTGCTCAGGTAAACTGTTTTGCATCACTCCGCTAGCCTACTGTGGTGCAGAGAATTCACAGCAGTTGTTAATCGATTACTGCTAAGCACGGACAAGATGTATTCAGTCATTTAATGGTAGGAATTTGTTGTTTTTATAAGTATATTGTTAATTAATGTCACATATACATGCTATTGTTTTAGACAGATAGTCAAATAACTTTATCGTCAATCATTGGTTTCTTGGTACCTTGGTTTCCTAAAAAGTATGAAGTTCAGGAAACATTGCTAGGTGGGATGCACAGCTGTGTCGATCAGCCTCTGTGTCTGAGGCCATAACGTTTCATTTTGTTTAGTTGTGTCACAGTTTTCACAAGCGTTTTAGAGTATGACATTAAATTAATGTCATTGCCACGTTACTTTTTGCCTGAACAGGGTGGAAGGCCAATATTTTTGTTTAAAGTGGAGACATTGATGGCATGCCTGATGCCTTCAATTTTATTAGTATAAAAAGCTGCAAACTCATTGCATTTCTGCATGGAATGAAGGTCCGGTAGAATTTGTGTTGGGGGCTTGGTCAGTCTGTCAACAGTTGCAGAAAGGGTTTTGGCATTATTAGTATTTGTTTAAATGATATTGGAGAAAAAATTGGATATAGGATATTCATCAGGTATTTACGATACATAATAAAGCTATCTTAAGCTGGAAGTAAAAGGGACCACCAGCAGTGAAAGTCCCTGTGTGTCTAGCGATGGTAACTGATGGGCTGCTGAAATAAAAGTGCTTAAACGGGGGAAGTTAGCCAGACAGTGGAACTAAGGGAGCCTCAGAGGCTGGAGCCTCAGAGTCTATGGCCAGATCATTTTGTGACTTAGTGGCAGGCATCAGGTTGATGGCGTTTCCCCTTTATGCATCCAGCAGCAGCACAACAAACAATGCATGCATTCTTTCGATTTTTCTTGCCATCAAGTCTCATGAGACTATAGTCTCGAAGCATTAAAGTCTTATGAAATTTAAGTTTGACAAGCGAAGTTTCCAAGTCAAGTCGCAAGATCCTAATTTTTTGACTAGGTTCTGTGCACCAAGAACTTACGTTTGACGTGTTTGTTTTAGATTACTATTGTAGGCCTCATCAGAAGCACAGACAAGTCCATGACAAACATCCAGTACAAGGTGGACGACATGACGGCCGCCCCCATGGACGTCAAGCAGTGGGTGGACACAGAGGTGAGGGGGGGTGGGACATCAGTTTCTCTCTAAATCTTCTTACACCAAAGAATTCTGAGCCAGTACTGCAATTTAAGGATTCAGCTTAAACTAACGTGGCAACATTTAGTCACCAGTCCATAAATGAAAACTTTTCATCATCCCAGTACATTCGAATGTCAATGTCCAAGTCGAAACAACAAAAAGCCGTATCTTACTTCAGGAAGCCTACAGGTATCCTGTGGGCTTAAGGGAACCCACTATCTGGCTGGGATTCTAAGGCCTCATCACTACAGTGATCCTGCTCCTTTTTCTATTTCCAATGTCTTAAAAATATCATGTCCGACCACTAAGATCTGTCCGTCAATCCTGTACCCTGAGCAGTGTTGGTCTTCCTCAAAGTGGCTACCCTTAAGTTTCAGACTAGCCCCTCATTAATTCTACTTCAGTCAAAGAGGCCAGCCTGCGGTCTTCTGCTTCCCTCAACATGCTTCTCTTTTCTCTGTATCTTCACAACTCTTTGTGTCAAAGATTCTCATGTGTGTTTAAAATTAGCCTCAACATTATTGTTTTTGAGAGAGAATAAGCTCCTTCAACATGATTGTGTGCGTTAGGATCCCAGCATGGACAGCACCGTCCTGCCCCCTGGAACCTATGTCAAAGTGTCAGGAAACCTCCGCTCTTTCCAGGTATGCTCCATTTCTGGTGCTGTGGTTTTCTTTGTACTGTAAATGTCATCATTCTAAGTAATTCATTTGAGAAGAAGAAGGATACCACTTGTGTGTACATTGCGGCTGAAAAAGAGAAGTTCACAAGTTCTTCTTTTTCCTCATTCACACGCTTCATCCCTAACCCTCTCGTATGCTATACGTCTGGTCTGCTAGAATCACAGGTCTGTGGTGGCGTTCAGCATCAGGCAGGTTGAGGACCTGAATGAGATCACCTCGCACATGCTTGAGGTGGTTCAGGCCCACATGGCGCTGAGCAAGGCCTCCAGCGTGGTGAGTCATCCCTAATACCAGTAGTCCATTGTCGTTAACACAATGTGCTGTTGACATTCAACCAGCAGTGCCTGTAATGTTAGACTTGGACCCGCAGCACCACCAAAACGGTCAATGTTTAACTGAAACCTGTATCTTGGTGTCTGTGCTAGCAAGAGCTTGTAGAAAATGGAATTAATTCAGGCTCTCTTTACGCTCCAACCTGGAGTTAATGTCTCAAAGTGTGGTTTGTCCTCCATCTTGCTACTGCCATGTCCATTGCAGTGGGTTGTTACCGATTTAAATAAAAGTTTCTCAACATTATTTAAAAATATTTTTTTAAGATGATTTGATTTTGTACAATAACTATTGGTGCGAAAATGATAATCTAAATAATTGATTACTGATGTCGGGGTCTGATCCGACAACATGATTTTTCCAAGTTTGTGACCGTGGTTCTCATAAGGATTGTAGGGTTTTTTTGGGCTAAATATTGCCAATACTGTCGGTATTGTCTTGTGACTGTTGTTGTTGTTGTGTCTCAGATGGGTGGGGGTCAAGTTGGAGGCGGCATGAACAGCAACAGCATGGTCAACGCACGGCCTGGGAGCATGGAAGAGACTGGAGGGTACTCTGGTGACAACGACAACTCCACAAACGGCCTTAGTCCCAATCAGAACCAGGTGAAACCCCCTCTCCCCTTCAACAGTGTTGACAAATCGTGTTGCCTGCAAAGAAATGCGGTCATAGTATCTTTTATCGTGTCAAATTGAATTGCTGTTGCTGGTTTCCCTTGTCAACCTCCGGGTGGGCTGTGGTTTAGTTGGTATTTTGGTGGGGGAAAGGTCAGGTTTGACCTCAAACGAATGGTGCTACTCCATCGTATCGAGCCATGTTTAGATACGAGACACGTCGTAATGTGCTGTGTTGTGTTCCTCTGGCCAGGTGCTGCGTCTGATCCGGAGCAGTCAGGATGAACAGGGCATCAGCCTGCAGGACCTCAAACAGAGACTGAGTGGGATGAGCCTGGTTGTCATCAAGTAAGGACTAACTACACCTTACTAGATACCCACATTAAGTATACTTCTCGTATTTAACTTATTGGGCTATCCCTGATTGAACCGTTTTTTTTTATGTATTTCTTAATCAACAATTATTGTATTGTATTTGAAAGCCAATCATTTCCTCGTCAAAGATTTGGCATATTTGACTAAACGTATAATTTCCATGGCTTTTCTGCCTTACGTCAGCAGTGAGATATATCAATATTTGCGTTGTTGTTGAATGCTTATTTTGAAAGCGTCCAACTGCCTTTCACCTACGTCCTGTCCACAGGCAAGCGGTGGAGTTCCTGAGCAATGAAGGCCACATATTCTCCACCATCGATGAGGACCACTTCAAGTCGACAGACGGTGACGAGTAAACCTGCAGTACTTCTCATATATATATATATATATAATTGTGTATAGACTGACTAAAGGGCACCGACCATGTGAACATGTATAAGAAATGATCTGCATAGAATGAGTTGCTTTCTCTTTAGGGCAAAAAAAATGTATTCTATGCGTGTGTGAAGTTGTCGGCGGTGTATGCACTGTTCCGTGTTCCCTGTAGCTTTGTGGTGTATGGGCTCAATTGTTGGTGAGTAGTGCCGCAGGCATCCTGTTGAACTAGTGTTTTTTTCAGTTAATTACACCTAGGTGTAACACAGCCCTGGTTAGTGACTTCCTGTTATTATTAATCTGTTGTCTGCAGCTTGGTGCTCTTAACCAAGCATTTTGAATCATTTTATAATGTTGAAAAGTTATTTCCTGTATTTGTCGGTTGCAAATGTCATCTCTTCCCCCCCCAGCCCCCCACCACCCCAATTAAAAGGCTTAAAACTGTCTTTATTTGTATATTTTATTACCTTCATACTCCTAATAGAGTGGGATTTAGTCGACAGAAAGCGTAGTTGATCCCCTGATACAAAGATTTTTTGACATATCATTGTATGCCTTTGCAAGCTTAATTTTATTACAGAAGCAACGGATAAAGACTAAACATGTGAAGGTCATGTACATTCTTGGCAGTCGGCATTTGACAGGAAACTGAAAGAATCTTTAGAAGTCGTTGTTTCCTGCAGAGCTCCTTGGGGGAATAAAGCAACCTTTTCTCACAGGCCTGATGTAAATCGGCCTCAATACACAACAAACTCTTGCATTTTCTTGATCGTGTCCAGCAAGTCAGTAGACTCGTAGTCATGGTCACTTTCATCAGACTGGACCTCACCTGGTGACATTGGACAGATGGGAAGTATAAATGTGCAGTACATTGGTGTAACTCCAGGATAAATGTTAAGTTTATTACAAAATTGCAGCAATAACTTGAACAGAACAATGACGATGGCAGATTTTTTTTAGGGAAGTTAGGGAAGAAAAACAAATGAGACATTTGCGGAAAACAAACGGATGACCGTGTATAACAATGCAATACAAAACTGCGAACAGTCGGAACTGCATTGACATGTATTGATCATCGTGCATTAGAAATAGTTCAAATTGGGCTTAGGATGGGCAGGTATTACGTAGGCTATAGGTTGCGATTGTGTAAGTATTTGGTTGTAGCTGATAACAGTGATTCACACACTGGTTACAAACATAAAGTAGAATAAGCCATTAAAGAGTTGAACAGCTCTGAAGTTCACGAGACGGTTCGTGTGTACAGAAGACAGCCCCCCTCTACGCTTTACCTTGCGGCTTGACGGATTGCAGGGGTTTGCGAGACGGCGTCGGAGCGGGAATGGGTGGTTTCCGCAGCCCCTGCAAAACATGCAGAGTTCATAACTGAATATCACACAAATAAGGATTATTGGAAACCATCTGTCTAGGGTTTTATTATTATTTTCCTTTGCGTCATGCTTAATGGGTTCATCACGCCTTGGTGAACGCACCGCGGGTGCTTCACCATTTTCGCCAGAAGAGATCATGAACTCTGCCCCATTAAGAGTACTGAAGAGAGTTTAAGTAGCCTACTGTAAAACAGACGATGGTTGAAATATACCGTAACCTAGGCTAAAGAAACGATGTTTTGCCCGTTCAAGCATGAAAAACGCCGTAGTAGGCTAGAATTAAACACAAAAATGTCTTCCCATTACCACAAATAATTAAACAATTAATTGCTAAACAACGACCAAAAAAACATTGTAATAACATAATTAATATTCCAATTCTTCCTAAATTACAGGCTGTCATTGTGATCGTGATGTAGGCCTGCAAGTCCTTAACAAATTGTAGTTTTTATAATTCTGTATGATCCGTAATTATTCTTTGAATTGGTTCTTATTTTTTTTTTTTACTTTTGCTCCAGTCTGTTCCAAATCATTTACCAGACCTAAACTTGTGACCCCTGACATTTAACTTTAAAGGTCACATTAGAGCTGAATCATCCCTCTAGGCTGCTGGAGCAACGAACCAGAAACACGCTTAAAACGTTCTTTAGCGCGAGGGTTACCTTAGTCAGTGGGAGAGGCACTTTGGCTTTGCAGTCGGCACCTGGCCTCCTTAACACCTCCTCGGGCTCACTGCTATTCGCTGACCAAGCTGGATGAGAGTCTGCAAGAGGCTCTGGTTTGCATGGTTTTTGTGTTACTTTGCCGGCCGATGACAAATTGTTCTTTGGTGGTCTTGGTGGTGGCGGCTGCTGGGAATATATCAGCCTGCAGTTGTCCAGGTAGAAAGACTCTGTCACCTCTGTAACCGTGTGCACGTGAACAACGGGCGGCTCGTCTCTGGGCCAAGGCAGGGAATGCTGGGTAAAATAGATGACCATGGAGAGACAGCGGGTGGGGATGTTGTAGCAGAGCTCGGGGCTGGTCTGGAAGCTGACCTGGATGCAGGTCTCCACGGTTACGCCCTCCAGGCGAAGGGAGGAGATCCCATACAGAGGATCGGTCACCATGTCGGCGTCTCGGCTCGCCACCTTGACGTTCAGCGGCAGAGAGAACTGCTGACACAACTCCTTGAGCTTGTACTTGTTTTTGTTGGGGATCACCTCCCTGAAGAAACCATGCCAGTGCAGAGGCAGCTCGAGAGTCTCAGCAGAGGAAGAGCGGCCCTCGTCGTCCTCCTCCTCCTCGTCGTCGCTGAGCTCCTCGACGCGCCGACAGATGAGCGCGTCGGCCTTCTGCTCGGGACGGGGCTCCTGGCCTCCTATGTGGTAGCCAACGACCTCCAGCTCCTCCCCCACGACCAGGCCGCTCACGTCGTCCTCTTCCTCCGGGACGGACCGCGTCACGGTGACCCTGAGGCCCGGCGCCTGGGTGGACGCCACGTACACCTCGAACACGGACTGGAACTCCCGGGGCCTCCTGCGAAACTTTCCCCCGTATCCCTCGGACACCAGGAAGTACTGCCGCTTGATCCGCCGGGCGCTGGAGAACAGAGCCATGGTGACAGAGGCCTTGCCGTGCAGGACCAGCTCCTGGTGCCCGCGGAGCTCTTCCGCCCAGCCGGAGCGCAGCTGATTGTCCAGCGTTGGGGTCTCCAGGATTTGGGCCGTGGCGGGGAAGGTGTCGTCGGGCAGGGGGAGGAGCTCGTCCAGGCTGATTGGGGAGATGAAGGCCATGTCCTCTTGCTGGTCTGTCACCTCCACCACATCCACCTCCAGACTAGAGGGGAACCTCACCATTTCCTTTCGCACTGTTAAGCGGGCAAGAGAGGCGATCACAGTAGACGGTTAGACGTGTTAACCAATGCGTTCATAATCAGCAGGTCATATAGTAAACCAAAAGTCTGTTTAGGAATTTTCATATGGGGCTCTTCTGGTTCATTATAATTCCTATTAATCACATATTTGTTGTGGGTTATATAGGCCTACTATTATATTGGGTTGCTCTTAGTGTACTATCTACACACGATATTATATCACAGTATAAGCACCCTTTTACAAGGCACAACCCAGAAGCCCCATAATAAGCATTAATCCATAACCTAACATCACGGTGGCCCCCCTTCCTCCAGGCGGTGCTTACGGTGCATGCGGGCCTCCACCTCGTATATGGGGAAGAAGGTCAGGGGTCGCTCCACCCCCTCTTTGGCCTCCACACTGCAGAAGCGGCCCCTGCACAGCTCGGCCCCGTTCATGATATCCCGCAGGGAGAAGCACTCGTAGAACTCCCCCTGGCAGCCGAGCGGTAGGACCACCCCGACAGAGCCCCCCTGGGAGCCGCTCATCTGGCACAGGATCCTCCCTGCCCCTCCCTTCCCCTTGGGCCCCTCCACCGAGAGAGCCACCAACACCGTCCCGCGACCCACCACCAGCTCGTCCAGGATCAGCTCATGGCGGCTGATGAAAGAGAAGGGCAGGCAGGGGTCCCCTGTCTCCTGAGCCCTCGCACCTAACATGGCCTTCAGCGTTTTGTAGCGCCGCCCTTCCGGGAACTGCTTGAACAGACCTGGGGAGAAGGAAGAGCTCAGTAGTTTAAACCAACGGGAGAAGTGAACAAAATATAAATCCTTTTCATTGATTATTGATTCATTCATCTGTAACTGTAATCCATATTCCGTAACACGTTTTGATGTCATGTTGGTAAAAAATCGGTGTACAAACAGAAGGCCCAGCTATGATGTGTCAATGCAATTATTACGATTAATTAGGACCTATTATTAATGGGAGAATGTTATAAACCTTGTCCTCGCGTCCTATACCTTTATAATTGATTGGTAGCTCAGATTTCTTTTCGCTGGTGATGTCTTCGCAGGTGACAGACATGAGCGTGAGGCCAGTGATCTTCACCAGGTCTCCGGTGGAGAAGCACACCTCACTCCCCCACAGCTCATACACCGACCCTGGGAGAGCCGAGGTGAACGCCCCGCCGCATTGTTACGACAAGAATCCTCTTCATTCAGCACTTACTTTCAGACACACATTACATGCGCGAGTGAAAATGGGTTATTTATCCAAGTAATAATGTGTTTATCACTTGGATAAATATAGTTTAAACAAATAACCTGCACACATAACAAGCATTCTCACTTAGAGGTCTGCGGTTTAGTTATCAAGAATGAGCTTTAGAAACACAGCCTCTGTGTATGAATCAGCATGAACCACAACAGAAAGCAAGATTCAACAAGGCAACCATTGTTTCAGCTGGCTGAACGGCTTCAACAAAAGAAAGATAGGTAGATAGATAAAGATAAAGATAAAGATAAAGGTGCCGACCTTGGAAGTAGATGCCAGAGCAGACCTGGAGAACCACGGGTAAACGCCTGGGGTTGATAGTTGAGATGAGTTGCTGCAGCGGAAGAGAACAAAATGTGTCCGCCATCGCTGCTGCCTCTTTCAAACCACTGACAACCGAGAGCAGAGCATGCACGTCTTCGGTTCTGTCAAAAACCACAAAACATGATTGAGGAAGTTTGACAGTTCTCGTCACAGACCCGATATAGGCAACGGCGCCTCTGCCGACTTTGTGTGCTGGATGTCGGCCACAAAATAGAGGGTAACCAAGGTCGAGCTATGGTGGCTGATTTGATACCTTTATGATTCCGGAAGGATCGTGGCAACCTAACGTTTTGTTTGATTAACTATACACAGGGATGTGGTGGGGATGAGTGTGAGAGGAAAATAAATACAATGGAGCTGTCATTTATTGTTTCACTTTGTGGTGGTATAACAACCCCAACCCCAACGGTTCCTGAATTGTTTAGTGCGATGACAACTCCCATCAACGTTGGCAAATGTGTGCAAATGGTTCGGAAACAAGCATTTAAAAGCTGGATGTCATTCAGACCCGGGCCTTGAGAATCTGATGTGGTGCATTTGAAACAAACACTGTATCAGCTAGGCCGGTTTTGTGTGGGTGTTGGAAAAGGAGGCGTTAGAAATATAATCCAATGGTTGTATATCCTGCTGTACTATCGAGGCTTCTACCATTTTCTGAGGTACATCTAATTACTTGTGGTCGCTGAGGATAGGAACGGGAAATAGATCAAGGCGTTGTTGACTCATTCAAATTCATATATTCTGATGTCCTTAATGTTATCAATTGTTAGTTGTTAATTACAGAGTGGTAAACACAGTGAAAATACAGATTGACCAGTAATCTGTCAGTATATAATGTATAGGGAAGATGGCGGCCATATGCCTAGCATTACAGTGGGTAGAGGAAGATAAACCACCTCACTCTTTGATATGTTGAGGTTCATGTGCAGTTTTGAAGTGTCTACAGTCTCAAGTATATTGGTCAAGCCCTGTTTTCTGGCACTGTTCAGAATCAAATGGATGGGGATATTGCTTAAGTTTACATGGGTTCCAGTGCATTCAGCAGTTTGTGGATATTAAAATGCTGATGAATGTTCAAACAATGCAACAAAGGGAGACCACATTGAGCGATAGAGTGGTAGACTTCAGCAAAACAGAAACCAAAGTTATTACAAAGAGGAAGAAAAAAGCTAATGGAGGAAGCGTTGCAAGGAGCAAGGAGAGGTAGGGGGGAATCAATATGAATTACTACATTCTAATTCTTATTTTCAGCTGACAGAAACAGTGGAAAATATTATGTTGGAATGCTCAAAATGAAGTGATCAGGGTCCAATGTCAAAGAAGTGAAATATTTAGTTAGTTAAATTGATTTATAGAATTTAAGTTTCTGTAAATTAGGTAGTTTTATTTGTTTTGGTGCGTGTGTTTTTTTTTCTTTAAAAAGGAAAAGCCCTGATTCTTACTCCTGTTCAAACGGTGGCGCCAATGCACCGAAAAGCTGTTTGAAAGACACCAAAAAAACTGCAAAAGAAGAAGCAGAAGAAGGAGAACCACAACTCCCAGGATACATCGGGCGCTGTTTACCCACCAAGCACTCCGTTTTTCGAAGATGAGGCTCTAGTATGGCGACTAAACCAAATAAAGATATCCCTCCACCTCCCTTTGATTGCCCATCATGGTGAGAATGCATACTTATCTTATATTGTTGTGTTGCGTTATATGCTGTTGTGAGTCTACGGCTCTGCATTGCATGTGATTTAACATCAGGGCATGTGCATTTCTGAGCGCTCGATAGCTCCAGGCTAGCTTGCTAGCTGTAGCAAGTGAACCTACACATCGCATTGACTTCAGCAATTTAGCTGCAGCTTTCAGGATTTATCAATATAAGCAGCTTTTATCAAGTGCTGTATTAGATGTGTCCCATCAAGCATTTTTTGGTCTCGTCGCACCGATCAGTGTGCCACACTTACATTTGACCAAAAACAAGCAGAGCACGCCTGTTACATGGACACATATCCTGACCTAACAGCCATTCAAACGACCACCTATCATTAAAGCAAACTTTTTAACCAAGTCCTATCATGTATTTGTTGCTGGCTGTGTGTTGGTGCTTGACGATGTCCACATTTTGTCTTATTAAACACAGGGCAGGAAAACCTCCACCAGGTCTTCACTTGGACGTGATGAAGGGGGACAAATTGGTAGAGGTGTGTCTCGACCTCAAAGAAACTGCCACCGGGCGGTCATTAACAGCATTACTTTATATAGGATTTTGCTGTTTGTATAGCATGGGATATATATGCTGTGTATTGATTTGTAATGACTAATTCAAGGTGATAATAAAATGGATTGACATGCACCAGATACAAACTATTAGTCATCATAGTGAAACATGTTTCACTGTGAACACCTTTGGCTACACGGTTTCAAATTGGTGCAAGAATATGAGCCCTGATATTTAAGCTTCTCAGTGGGAAGTGACACTGTTGAGTTATGGATCAGAGGCACAGATAGTTAATGTGCCAGATTCCTCCCTTCGGTCTATTAAACATTTGAACTTGTTGTCTCCTGCAGAAACTGATAATAGACGAGAAGAAGTACTACATGTTTGGGAGGAACCCTGACTGGTGCGACTTTACCATCGACCACCAGTCGTGCTCGCGAGGCCACGCTGTGCTCGTCTACCACAAACACCTCAAGAGGGTCTTCCTCATCGACCTCAACAGCAGTAAGAGGGCCTTTCAGCATCTCCCACACTCACTCATGCATTTATTCATCATCAGACTTCAGTTTACCGTGGACCTAAAACATGAAGACACTCTAGAAGACTTGCACAGTAAAAGTCCCTCCTTATTAAAATGAAAGAAACATTGGGATTATAATTTGGTCACTGTTCGCAGATTTTGTCCCTGCTCAGTGTTTGGATTAGGTATCAAAACAAAACAAAGCATAACCTTCACTGAACAGACCATGGTCCAGTTGCATTTGCTTTGTGTAAATAAAAACAAGTTATAGCGTTTAAAGTGTTTACAAAGTCAGGCTTTGCACATTACTTAAGAAAATGGGTTGCACTACCCAAAGTTTAGTTGCTGGTGCAAATACATTTAGACGCTGCTAGTTTGTAACAAACTAGTGGTTTCTTTGTATTTGCTTTATGCACAGATGATGACTTAATTGAGGCATAACTGGTGAAACCCAGACCTGGATGATTTTTCCCCCTGCAGGTCTTACTGGTGTAAGTCGGAGCCTTCATGACGATTCAATATCAATTACTTAAGCCAACGATTTGATAATGTTCGACACTTCAGAATGATTCATTTCGATACAATTCAATGCTCAATAATTTTTTACGTTATAGCTATTAATATAATGTTTTTCAATTAAGTCAACAACAAAAATAATCATTTGCCTTTTATTGAGACCACAGAAACAGTATTCTATACACATTTTAGTGCTAAATGTGCAGGTCTAGCATTGCATTAGCCTATTCACTGTAAAAACTTTTCACTTTTTTTTTTGTAGAATCGATACTCTTGCGTTCGACTTGATGCATCGAATCGCCGGCTGTACAATCGATTAATCGATACAAGTTAATTAATATTTACACCCCCAGGTCTAAAGTTTCTGTTTCTTTTTTAAATATAAGATGCACTTCATTTATCCCCGATGGGAAATCATGGTTCCTACAGATAGTACAGGACAGTTATATGAATATAAGAATAATAACTATACACATGATCCATAATGCTGTGGATAAAAGCGTCTGCCAAACTACATATACATGTATACAATAAACAATTACAAAAAGAGCGTAATAATGCAACGGGTTCTCTACTGTAGCTCACGGCACGTACCTGGGACACATCCGCCTGGAGGCCCACAAACCGCAGCAGGTGCCCATCGACTCCACCATCTCGTTCGGGGCGTCCACGCGGACCTACACCATCAGGGAGAAGCCCCAGACCCAGGGGGCGGCGGGCACCGGTGAGGGCAAGGCTGGGGAGGATGAGGAGCTGAAGGGTCTGCTGGGCCTCCCGGAGGAGGAGACGGAGCTGGAGGTGAGCTCCATCCACACTCGGTTGCAAGAGCTCGGCTCTTGATAAGACCGTTAAATGGCGCACTCGGACAACAAGCGCTGTCAGCAGCTCCTGCAAAACATTTTGAAGTGTTTTTGACTGGGGATTCATGTTATTCTACGTTGAATTGAATGTGTAAATAGCATTTTTATTTTATTTGGTTATGGCGGTTGTGTGTGTGTGTGTGTGGCGCCGGCCCTTCGCAGAACCTGACTGAGTTCAACACGGCCCACAACAAGCGCATTTCGCTGCTCACCATCGAGGAGGGCAACCTGGAGATCCAGCGGTCCAAGAGGAAGCGGAGGAACTCCCGTGTCACCTTCAACGAGGAGGACGACGTCATCAACCCAGGTAACTGTTCTGTGGGACGTGCCCCCTATACCAGTGAGTGAGTGAGTGAGTGAGGGCACCGGCTCAATGAGCCTCCGGTATGGAATACGGGAACCCGCTTCAGGTCAATACCAAGAGCCTTGCTTATTATTATTTTTGGAGTGTTCACATGTAGTATATACTTAAACAATTATTCCCCTCAGGCTCCATGAATAATGGGGAATAGCCCCCGAGACCACTATTCCCTTCAGCGAATAACTGTTATACGAGTACAGTGTGTGTGGGTATTGAAGATGCAATGCACCTAGCCAGAAGGGGGAGGCGGAGAGCAAGTTATCCTTGGTAGTGAGTGATGTGCCTGGTTATGGTGTTCAATAGGACACGCGTCTATGTTGAGCTGTGCGGAATGAAGGGTCAATTCCTTTAATGATTCCATAATCCTTGGTTGAAAAAAGCATACAGAAACGGTTTGTAATGAGTAGCATTGTGTGTTTATTACAAGGATGCCACATAAGTCCCAAGCACACTAACTTGTGTCAAGGGGTTGTATTTTAAGATGTCAAATACAAGTTGGGCTGGTCGGGAACCCATCGTTTAAAGTTTTGGATCATTTATTGATTGAAACTGCACAGCGGGCTTTCTGCAGAGAGAAACATGATGTGATGTTGTGCTATAGAGATGGTCCCTTGAGGCTAATTATTACCAGGAGATAGTTTAAACAACAGCGCCTTGCAGATTCTCACACTGGAAGGAAGGTGATCAAATGTTGCGAAAACCAAGTAAAAACGATCAAAGGCTAAAATTTAGTTTTTTACGGCCAGCCCTGATATGTAGGTAATAGGTGAAATATCGGATAAACACCAGTGCATGCTTCATTTTTTAATGGAAGACTGCAGAGACTAATTGATGATGTGATGTATGATGTCATTGCAGAGGATGTGGATCCGTCTGTGGGTCGCTTCAGGAACATGATCCAGACCGCCGTGGTACCCATCAAGGTAAGCTCAAGAACCACCATGGATCCCCTTTGGTTAAGGGGGCCCCTCTGTCGCCATAAAAGTAAGCCTGAAAACCATTTATAGTTGCTGTGACGCGCCGTTTGTTTAGTGCGCATTGTTTTGCTATAACATTGGTGTGGACGTGCAGGCAACGTACTACTTTGGGCACAGCTTCAAAATGTCATGCGCGTATAACCATATTTACCCCGCACAAGGGACGTGTTGACGTCCGTTTTTGCTTTGCGTCGGCTAACCTTCCGTGTGACAGGGAGCTAATAACAAACAAACACAGTACCCACCAGATATTCCTGGACAATGGCGAAAGCTTCGTTTATTGAAGAAAATGTGGCGCAAAGTTTTGCCGTCCTTCTTGGACGTCCTACATTGTGGCTTGCGTTGTGCGCGTTCTTCTTTTACCCTGTATTTATTAGCAAGGTGTCTTAACAGGACTTCTTCTGCCACTCAAAATTCTACTTATTTTGTAGACATGAACAACACCTCATCTTGGCGTGACTTGCAAGTGCTCTTAGTCGTCTGAATGAATCCGTGTTTATGACAGATGATGGGTGGTGGGGCGGACTAGCCCTGCATATATACACTATGGAGCTCTCACCTACATGGTTGACCATGGACTCATGGTTATTGATTTGTTAGGGTGCTGGTTATTCTTTTCTCGTGTATATTGACTGTTTTCGACCTTTGTGTACCCATTGACACCGGACATGGGACCTGTCTTTGGGGGTTTTGAGATACTGGTGGTTGGCGGCTGTTGCTAATGATTGACTAACTGCCTGTGTTTGCAGCACTAGTAGTAGTAGTAGTGGTAAACCAAGTGGTAGTGGTAGTAGTAATAGTAGTGGTAGTCATCATCCATTATGACTATATAATTGGTCCCTTCTGCTTAAATGATAATTCTGGTATTTAGCATTTGAGTGCCCTTTTTGGGTTGTCTAGGATGAAATAGAGTGGTTGACACCCAGATTTTGACAAGGGCAATTCTAATGAGCCACCGAGACGGGGCCAATCGTAAAAAATTCTGTGTCAAACACTATTTCATCCTAGACAACCCAGAAAGGGGGCTTGAAGTGCATACTACCGGGATTATGAATTCATGAGGCAGCATGTTGTGGCCCACCTTCATTCTGGGACAAACCATTGGTGCGGTCAATCCCATGCAACCATTGCTCTGCGCTGTTTTTCAACGAACCACCTCGCATGTACATTCCGGGGCCTTTTCATACCTATATTTCACCGATGGGTTGACCTGCACCATGCAGAGCTTCTCTTCAGGGGGACGTAGTGGAACGCAGGTCGTTTGTAGCGGTTAGACGACGTCGAAGCCCGGCGTGGTTTCTTAAGCTCTGCTCTCGCCCTGCCGCCATCCTTCAGAAACGGAGATCCGAGGGCCAGAACACGCTGGGGCTGGAAGAGCTGGCCTCCAGGCGTCTCCATGGCTACGCCCTGAGCAGCGGCCTCTACGGAGACCTGCCCCCCAGCAGCCACGACAACCAGTCCGGAGGAGCCCCCGGGGGCGCCGCCATCCTGGGCGGGCTCCCCCTGCCCTTCCCCAACCCGGCCCCGGAGGTGGACCTTGCCCCCGAGGCCCACCAGCCCCCCGTCACCCTCAACCCCCTCCCTGTCACGGGCCCCTACCTCCCCGAGGGCCACAACGAACCGCGCAAGAAGAAGTACGCCAAGGAGGCGTGGCCTGGCAAGAAGCCCACCCCTTCCCTCCTCATATGAGGCTCTCTCCGGGAGTCGCAACACGCGTACGGGGGGGGGGCGCTGAGGCCCCCTCGGGACCCGGGGGCCCCTCACTTCCCAGACTGTCGTGGAAGTTTTTTTTTTATACAGCTTTGTTTTGTTTGATCTTTTATAGTTGTTTTCACCACCAGAACTTTTCGACAGGCATTCCACACAGGTACATCGGGTCCCGTCCCACTGGGCCGCATTCGATGGGAGGGCCGGCGTGGAGTCGATGGATCAGAGCGCCAGAGATCGG
>JAOPUD010000009.1:7903449-7916555 GCA_027122715.1 Trisopterus minutus
TGTGTGTGTGTGTGTGTGTGTGTGTGTGTGTGTGTGTGTGTGTGTGTGTGTGTGTGTGTGTGTGTGTGTGTTTACGAGAGCACCCGTGTCATGTGTTCTGCATGTGAATCCTCCTCCTCCGCTCTCCTCACAGTTGGACAAACAGAACCGGGCAAAGATCACAGACCTGGGCTTCTGCAAGCCCGAGGCCATGATGTCTGGCAGCATCGTGGGGACCCCCATCCACATGGCCCCGGAGCTGTTCACCGGTCAGATACCCTACGTTAAACACACGTAGACAGAGAAGGGGGCGGGTCCATTAGAAAAGTAGATTAGAGATGGGAAGTTATTTCACTGTGATGTTGTTAAAATGTGCTATGAGTGGCTGTTGCTAATTTCGTTGGATATGAAAGCCTTTGGTGGATGTGTTGGTGTATGGCTATTGCTGCGACTAGACGTTTGGTTTAACCTGAAAATGTCGCCCCCACAGGGAAGTACGACAACTCGGTGGACGTGTATGCGTTCGGGATCCTGTTCTGGTACCTGTGCACCGGCTCGGTGAAGCTCCCCGAGGCCTTCGAGAAGTGTGCCAGCAAGGACCAGCTCTGGACCAACGTCAAGAAGGGTGAGCTGCTCACACCTCCACGTGTTCCCCAGGAAGCAACACGCAGCACACAGGGTTAGGCTGTCTGTGTGGGTGAATGAGTGAGTGGGTGTCTGAGTGAACGAGTGAATGAGTAGGTGCCTGAGTGAATGAGTGAGTGAGTGAGTTTCTGAGTGATGTAGACCCTCTATGGCTCCATCATGAGCTGTCCGGGGCTGCCGGCATTAGACTGAGCCTGTGTGTGTGTGTGTGTGCGTGTGCGTGTGCGTGTGCGTGTGCGTGTCGTGTGCAGGCGCCCGGCCCGAGAAGCTCTCCAGCTTCGACGAGGAGTGCTGGCAGCTGATGGAGGCGTGCTGGAACGGGGACCCCTCCCAGAGGCCCCTGCTGGGCATCGTGGAGCCCAGCCTGCAGAGCATCACGTCGCGCCTCTGCGGCTCCGACCACAAGAGCAACAGCCTGGAGGATTCCACCTAACAAAAAAAAGGAAAGATATATAAATAAAAAAACAACGATAACATTCCTTTCGGTGACAAACGAGGCTCGGAGCGTGTCGTCGGTGGGAGCTGTCCTTGTCCCGTGTAGAGCAGGT
Organism: Trisopterus minutus; assembly: GCA_027122715.1. NCBI lineage: Eukaryota > Metazoa > Chordata > Actinopteri > Gadiformes > Gadidae > Trisopterus > Trisopterus minutus. Next base: position 7,904,622 of record JAOPUD010000009.1, read on the forward strand.
GTAGGATATAGGATGTCGAGGCTGTCCTTGTTTACCACTGTTAGATTTACACTATTTATATGACGTTGATACAAAAGACCAATAGGTTCACAAACATGTTTTCTTTGTTTGCGCTTTGTGTATTTGTATACAAACTCTGACATTGTGCTATTGTGTCTCGGCCGCCACGCTAATTACTTAGTGGTCGGACGACTTGTTACTAGGTGAAAAGATGTTTTAAAAAAAAAAAAAAAATTATAAAAATAGACCATTTTCAGTATTATGACTTCATGTGTAAAAGATAAATTTTAGACTATTTAAATTGAATATACTGCTGCATCAATACAAAAATATGTTGTGTTTTAAATAAAAAAAAGTGAAAATGAATTATTAATTATTTCTGAGTCATGCATTGTTTTTCTCATTAAAAACAAAGTTGTCAAAGTTGTAAAATATTCTAGAATTGGGCTGCGTTGCGTTTGAAACATGCTTTTTTAAACATATAAATAGGTTTAGGTAACCTGTTGGCTATATAAAGAAGAAATTTCTTACTGCACTGTGGTGAACTGCTGTGTAGAACATCTGTAGCTGTAGGCCTATCTATATAGGTCATCTGTAGACTAGCTAAGAGCAAGCTTGGCTCCCCACACCCGATGACCGCAGAGGTCCAGGAACACACCTCTGCCCTGAGAGCCCGGCTGGCCCCCAGAGAAGCAGGACCCCCCCCAGCCCGGCTGTGGGGCCCAGGCGCTCTGGAGACCCTGCAGTTCTTTGGGAGGGTCCGGGTCCACAGACTTGGGACACGTTCAGCCACAACGACGGCTAGTGACCATCCATTAGACGAATGTTCATTAAAGGTACCATTTTATACCACCAGGTGTGAGTGGGATTAGCTGTTAGAAGCTGTTTGGAAAATCTGCCTCTTCTGACATCACAAGTGGGCGTGTCCACCTAGATGTGTGTTGGGTAGATCAGTCTACCAGCCTACCCAGTGGACTGTAGCAAACGTTGCTCCTCTATCCGTCACACATCTAGGTGGACACGCCCACCTGTGATGTGTTAAGGGGCTGATTTCCAAAACGGCGTCTAACGGCTAATCACACCACACCTGGTGGCATGTCATGGCACCTTTAATATTGTTTAAACAATTACTTAGCGTAATGTTAATATCGTAATGTTGCCAACATTAGGCTTCTATAATCAACACATTATAGAAGCCTGCACATTATAGCATTATTGGGGAATAATTGTCATCAGTGAACACATAATTATAGTATGAATCCTGAGGCGTACGTAACCAAAAGTAATCTACCCGTTTTGATAGGCATTCTAAACACACTATCAGCACGTTTTCTACATCTCTCTGATAAGGTGAACCCACCTCCCAGTAGATGCTGTCTTCGTAGCAGATGGTGTCTGGAGGAGAACCGTAGATGGGCAGCTTCAGAATGAACCCTGCATAGATAGACCACGACCCGTTTAAACTGCTGATAACAAAATAACTGTGATAAAATTCACTGGACAGAAAAACAACGTACAAAGGATCTCATAATAAGACCCTGTGAGGGCATTTACATTCCAGACAGTACTCTGATCTATTAATACTGACGCAACAACACCACGTTTTAAAACAGAAGAGCAAGAACACATACACAATGGCATACATTTTATCCGACATACATTTTATCTGACATACAGTGTATGGAAACAGTTCTCCACACTTCACACCGATCTAGAGAGTAAGTTAGCAAATGGAACCAGAAGCATTTAGGATCGCCGGACTCACCGACGATGAGGCCCCCGAGGAGGGCCATGCCCAGGGTGACCAGCAGGGAGAGGGCCTGGAGGCCCCCCTGTTTGGAGCTCTCGATGGTCCCGTCGGCCACGTCGGGGAACACGTCCTTCATGCTGGGACACACATTCACAGTTGCTTGTTTCCTTCTCCTTTTGGACGACGTTTGACCAGAACCAGCTCTAAGCGGAGACTACTAACCAAGCGGAGAAGTTATCCTTAAATTAACCTATCCCTGTAGCATCCGCTGAATAGGCCTTCCCACAAACCAGACCTATATTGACAGGAGACTCGTTTTTCCTGTGCACAGAATGGGTACGATTTCATTGGATGAGCATTTCCTCCTCCTCCTCCTCCTCCCCCTCCTCCTAAGATTAGCCGTAGGGGCGTGGTCAACTCACCCGCCGCCATAGATCTCGGTGGTGGCGAAGGCAGCGGTGACGGCGCCGACGATGGCGCCCAGGACCCCCGGCATGCCGTGGAGGTTGTGAACGCCACACGTGTCCTGGACCTTCAGCTTCGACTCCAGGATTGGCTGCGAGGGGGACAGTGGGCAGGGAGTGAGGTGGCGTTTGGATGGTCTCACGGAACGAGGGGTGAACACGGGCGCTAGCCCGCGAATACTGTCGGTTTGAAAAGCCTCACAAAGGGAATATTGAAAGTCGACATTCAGAAAGTCAGTCGCAGTGACCGACGTGGCGGTGCTTTTATTGAGCGGTCTGAAGGAATAAAGATCTCCAGTCCCTATTGTCAAACACAATCGGTAACATTTGTAAAACATATGGCAATTAACATTTCAAAGCTGAGTCCCACGCGGTATATCCGGTCACCCCATCCCTGTGACCCGATACAGACAAGACTACCCACACAGTGGCTGCTTACCGACAGGTACTTGAACCCGAGCACGGAAATAACTCCCGCCAGGAAACCCACAATCATGGAGCCAAACGGCGTCAGCATCATCTCGCCCGCGGTTCCTATGGCAACGCCGCCGGCCAAGGCTGCGTTTTGGATGTGGACCTGAGGGAAAAAGGAAATATTGGAGCGGAGACCACAAGTCAATTGTTGAATATGTTATTGCCAGAATATAATGAAAAAAAAAAGAAGTTAATATTAGAAATAGAGCAAGCAAGTAAGAGACTTGAGAGACCGACACAGAGACAAAGAGTGCAACAATAAGAGATATCAACCTCCAATACTCGTTCTTCACAGTTTAAAAAATATGGGGGAATATGGGAGAATATGGGAAACTATGGGCTTTATACACCTAGCGACCATTTTGGTTCTAGGGTGGAACAGAATACTTTAAGAACAAAGCTGGCCACCGGGTGAATAAGGCCCATTGAGACATCGGTAGACGTAAAGCACAGCTAGCGTTTTGAACTGAGAGGGCCGTGATTAACTAAGTAGATATAGCAGATACAGATCCACCCAGGGCAGCAGGTTAAACGCATCGTGGACGCCACCTGCACCCTCCGAACAATAGCACGGGGTCGATGGTGTGATAAGACCGGAGCGGGGCCGGGGAGACGGAATGCACCACGTGAGGTAAGGGAGCCACTGACAAACCCCCTTTACAGGTTAGGGGAGATGAGATCAATTGATTAGGCAGGTTGGTGAGAGGCGCTCGAAGCAATCACTGTCCTTATTGTGTCACCCGCTCGCTCGCTCGCTCCCTCCCTCCCTCCTGTCTCCCTCTCTCTCACTCTTACTCGTTCCCTTTGCCTCAGGCTCGATCACTCACTCACTCTTGAGCTCTTCCCCTGTGGCTCGATCACTATCATTGCAAGAATATTCCATCTTGAACTAAAAAATGATTGACAGTTCTAGTTGCCGGGGCTACGGCAGTTTCGACATTCCAGCTGAACTGATAGCATGCGAGTAATGATTCATAGCACCAGGCGAGTATCCAGTGTAGGACATCCTGACAGCTGCGGCTCTTTGACCAGACTCAGAATGGTTCATAGACTGATCCCTGCTGACTGGTGTAGCCGTCTGCTGCTGCTTATGTTGTGTTTCAACAGGTCTCGCTTTTGTGGAGATTATGAACTTCGTACTAAGCCTTTGACTACCACTTAAAATAACAAATTACTCCTCCCAAGTGCTTGACTACCACTTACTTTAATGTTTTATTTAAACTCCTAAAGCTACTCTGCCCTCTGTCAAGCTTAAAAACGCTATAATGTGTTGTGTAGAAGAGTATAAAAAACACCAAAATAGATAAATATTTACAAATTGTCACTCTCAATAAATCTGGCCTTTCTGCTTAATTACAAAACACTGAAGTAGGAGGGTTTCACATCATGTCACGCATATTCCAAGCCTCCATTTAAGTGCTCTTCTAACACTATAGTGAGAATTTTTGGTCAACAACAACAAAGAGGAAAGCTTGTGGAACTCCAGCTCCCACGGTTGAACCGCTCCCTTAATAAAAAAGCACCAGCTCAGGTCTCCCACCGGCGGCCCGGCCCCCCGCTGTGCTCACCATGTCCAGCTTGCCGTCGTGCGCGGTGAGGGCCGACATGCCGTAGGTGGCCAGCGTGCACGAGGCCAGGGAGTAGTAGGTGTTCATGGCGGTGCGGTGCTGGTCGTCCCCGTGGGCCGTCACCGCAGAGTTGAAGCTGGGCCAGAACATCCACAGGTATAGGGTGCCTGGGGGGGGTAGACCGTTACCAGTCACACCAAGTTTGGGATTTCAGCTTGAGAAAAAAAAACTTGTTTGTCAAACAATCAATCATTGAGTCATGCCAACGTTTTTTTTTTGAGTGAAGTATGCATTCGGGGGATATTTATTATGTAATGTCGATGTTTGAAAAGGAAAAAGTCTGCCCCTCATATTAAGGTTATCGCAGATGTTCTCCACTCCTTGACTCACTACTTGCACGCAAAAACGATCAGATAATAAAAGTCAAACTCATTCCAAACAGTTCATCAGTTTCCTCCAAAACTGCAGTAGCCCCTTTCTCTGCGTTAATAAACAACTGCACAATTCATGTGGAGACGTCTGCCCAGTGGGTATCGGTTGCAGTCCTACAAGCCTACAACCCTCGAAGACCCCTCCCTCCAACCCCGCTGAACATAGGACCTGTGGAGCGCTTGCACCGCGATGAGGGACTCATCAACCCGTAAACCCGGACTTACCGATCATGGCGAACAGGTCCGAGTGGTAGACGGAGGAGTTCCGGTGCTTGCTCTTGTCGAGGTTGGGCCGGTACAGGACCCGGGTCACCACCAGACCGAAGTACGCTCCGAACGTGTGGATGGTCATGGAGCCACCGGCGTCTTTGGCCTGGAGGGCAGGGACGGAGGTTTTTACACTTTTGGGGAAAACTTGAGGGACGTCAAATTTATCAACGACTGGATTTTGGTTGGGGAATATGTGTATGGAAAACAATCAAGCCTTAAAAGCTAGTTCTTTTCGCATAACACCTGACATAAATATAGTACTTTTAGAACAGACAAAGCTTACATTCAAATTCTCAAAACTAATTTGTGATTTAGAGCCATATGCTAAATTTTTTGTAGATAAGGGGAATTGTCTTACACTGAATAATAACCACAACGATACGTACCCCCAGGAGACTGAGTAGGATATACTCGTTGACGGCAAACAGGGTGACCTCAAACATGGCCATGACAAGCAGCTGGACCGGGCTGGTCTTCCCCAGGACCGCCCCGAACGAGATCAGCACCGCGCCCGTGCAGAAGTCTGCATTGATCATGCTGGACCAGACAGAACCGGGACAGAAACCAGGTGAGCCATATGGCTTTTAACACAGGTTAAAGTGTACAGTACAGTAGTACTGTATAGTACTGCATGTCCAAGACCAGGCACAAGAATACGGAGAGAATAAAATGAAAGTGTGCTCGTGAAAGTGATGAGAAAGTTTGTGCATGAGAATTTGAGAGTTTGCATGGATTACAGAATCCCTTTGCCAGCTGAATATCAGACGAGGAATGTTGTGTCGGTAACGGTAATCTTCTGCACCCTGTTAGCGCCTAACGCCCCCCTAGTGGTTCATGTGCTGCAACACCCACATTGAAATGCATCTACTTTATATTTCATAAAACAAGTTTAACAAGTTGAAATGTTGAAAGCTTCCACTTTTGACACACACACACACACACACACACACACACACACACACACACAACCACACACACACCTCTCCACTCCGATGTGGATCTTGCCGCCGTGCATGCCGTGGAAGAAGCCCTGCATGAGCGTGGCCCACTGCAGGGAGAAGGCGGCGATCAGGAAGTTGAAGCCAACGCTGCTGAAGCCGTAGCGCTGCAGGAACGTCATCAGGAAGCCGAAGCCGATGAATATCATCACGTGCACATCCTGGAAACCTGGCGAACAGACACACAATACAAAAAACGGTTTACATCAACAACGGTGCAGCGCACATGGTCTCTTTGTGACACCGATTCTGACCCGAGGCAGCTGGGAAGAGTTTCTGACCCGTGTCATTATGAGCAGGTAGGGGTAACGGGAACTTTCACGAGGATGCCTACAGGCAGACTGTGGGCGTTGGGGGATCGAACCTTCTACTCTTTAGCTGGTGGCGGAACACCGTAACACTATCCTGCCCTAAATTTGAGTTATTGATAGTGTTGCTTTTTGTCTGTATAAATTCCTCATTCTTCTCTATTATGCTCAATCACAAGGCCAAAGCCTGTTAGGCGTTTGATCCTTATCAAATCACAAACCACCCTCAGAGGGTTAATGGGTCCGTGACTAAACGGGTCCATGCAGGGGCACTCAGAGTGCCTGGACCCGAGCCATACAGCTCCTTAGGGGGGGTGTTTATGTAAGGAGCAGGCACCCAGGACAGGTATGGTTGATACAGAACCACAGAGAATTTAGGGAATAAGATAAGGTCTGCTCAGGAAAAAAGAAACTATCGCAACTGTAGCTACCACTCTAAAATGTATTTGATCGTAAGTGGGTGTCAATTTCTACCGAATGTAAGAAACGGTTAAAACCAAGGGTTGTGCTTAAGTACTCAACATTCAGGATTATGCAAAGTTTTTACCCATCCACAGTTTTGCAAAAGGAGACTTTCTTAACCTGGAGCTATTCAAATCTTTTGATGCTACCCTCTCCTGTCGACATATCACAAATGGATTGGTCTTCCTACTGTCCTTCTGCCAAACCTGCTGCACAACATATCATTGTGTGTGAGACAAGCGTTGTCATGGTGATGACCACTGGCATGGGGAGGGGAGGGGGGGGGGGGGGGGCCCCCTTTGGGCAGTGTGACCTAGATGCACATCTTGCCACCCTCTCCAGGAAACCGTCTGACCGCGATTGGAAGTGAGTTCCTTGTAAAAATGCAAGTGTGATCAAGTCGACTTGCGCGATTACATGCACCTGTATGCCTCCGAGCCCAAACAAATACGCTTTTTTTCTCATTTAACGGTTGACTCTAACCATTTAACCAAAGCTGAACTTCCAGTCCTGCACTGCAGACATCTGTTGGCTTAGTGCACGAGACAAACTAAACCATGAGGTGATGTGTGTTTTCTCAGGCTTTATTTTCTCAGGTTGTGGCTGCTCTGCATGCTACTCTCTGTTTGTCAGTTTTGCATTGTTTTCTCTGTGTATGTCATAAAAGCGACGATGCACTTCGGCCAAGACAAATTTCCCCACAGGGACAATAAAGTTTAACCGAAACCGAGGAGCCGTCGGCATCTCCCCCGCCCCAAGTTGTTATAACAATCTTATCTCATACTGGGACGTCGCCTGCCACCGTCAGACGGAGCGGTTCCGCTTATGATCGCCTAAAGAAGACCCAGCAAATGTCCCACCGCTTGAAACACAGGACAGGGGTGAGCCGGGGGTGAGAACAGGCATTCAGGGGACGAGGATGAACCCTTATAGGCCGAGTTTGGAGAAAAAGATGCTCTGAATCATGAAAGGGGATTTCCGTCCAGCTCACCACGGGACAACACAGCAGAAGACGGTGTGTTTCATCATCGTCTCTGGTAAACCTCGACCCTGCTTCCGGCTCTTTACCTGACCTTGGGAGTGCTAGGGTGTGTTAATCACTCGCCACCCTGCAGGGAGAGGTGGAGCTATGAGCAAAAGCGGAACAATTAGATAATTAAAAAGGAGACGAAGATTTTAGCCCGAAGCAGGTATCTCCACGGCTCAAACGACTTTGTTCTTTGTTTTGAGTGGTGAGGAAGAAACTGGTCATTAGTCCGTTGCCATCATTTTAAACAAGCTTGCGTTTGAAGCGTTAACAGCCACGTGAATATTGCAGGGTGCTGCAGCTCTCCCTTAGTCAGCAGACTGAAGTCAACGTTTTATTGTTGATTCAATGTTTAATGGACGCAATAAGGTCAAATGAGTGTATGCGCATGCCGATATGTAGCATACAATGTCAAAGTGTGTCAGTGATTCTTCAGTACATCTCGTCCACCCGTCTCCTAATGAACCTCTCTCACCGGACGCTGCTGAAGAACCCCCCCAGTGCGGCACCCCCAGGCCCAAAATACCTGAAAAGGGACCAGGTCTGTCATGGTAAGAGAGAGAGAGAAAAAAGTCTGTGTTCCAACAGGTAAGGTTGGACAAATGCCAAGGAGGTTAAGATCAGGTTAATTACACACACACACACACACACACACTTAATTGCTCCACGCAGCATCTATTGCCATGATGAGAACCAGATTTCCTGGTTTTCTCTCAGATTAGTGTTAGGTCACCAGAAGATCAACACAGTAATATAATAATTCAAGTTAGAAAAGTGTTTACAATTAGCATAACAGACACATTTTTGTTACGGAGGTGATGAAGGACTTCACATCTTTCTAGTGGTGAGAGCTAATCATCTGTCCTGTGTTTCACTGTGTCAACAAAACCGGTAGAAACCTGTTTAGGCCTATCTCGCAGCATCTTTATGTAAACCGTAGAAGTAAATAATGATGGGGGAAACGTTTCCCAAAAGCGTTGGGAACATCGGTGGACCAGAAGAACGCTTTGTGATCCATTCACGAGGAACAATGGCTCCTCAGTAAGCAAGCCCCGTCCCATTAGGAGCCTATTTGGAGACTTTAAATGTGCTCCACCGTGGTACCAACCTGCACGGTTAGACACTGATTGACAAGCGGGAATTGAATGTAATAACTGAACCAGCGAAACGTTATCTTTTGTATCTGGCAACATTAGAGCATGTAAGAAATGTGTGAATGACCTTGGATTGCTTTGAGTTTCTGTGCACTTTCTTCAAATGTAGAACAAGGTCCCAGAACTTCAGTTGGGCATCTAGGTTATAGACTTTCAAATAAGAGCTCAAAACTCTTCTGCAATAGCATGTATTATAAATAAGTGGACCTTCTTCAACTTTTAAACTCATTGTTTATTGATTGTCCTGTAAATGTATTTTTTTTATATGATTCCTGCCTAGGTTTAGCACTTTTTTCATGGAGTGGGTGAAACATCCTTAAAAAGATTGCCTTTGTGACCAAAAGAGTCCACTTCAACTCAAACCCATATTCAAGTAAAACAAACCCGTAAAAAAAGAACACATTTCCAGAACGCGGGCCCTGGAGCCGCCACACCCTCCCAGGTAACCCTTGACCTTTCCTCTGCACTCACTTGGGTAGCGATAGTAGAAGTCGTTCTCGTAGTCGGACTGGTTGCCCTTGTGCCACTGCTTAGCGTCCGTGTCGTGGTCGTACTGCACCAGCACGCCGAAGAGGATGATGAGGATGATCTGCAGGACCAGGCAGATCACCGGCAGCTTGACCCGCATATTGGTGGCCGCGCCGGGCATGTTGGCTAGGGCTATGGGGGCTGTAGCCGTGGGAAACTTCTTCTTTTAAAGCCTGGTTGTTCAAGAGAGGGAGTAAAAGAGGGAGAGAAAGAAAACAAAAAGATCTAATCCTACTGAACACTCCTCCACACACACACACATACACACACACACTATCTCTTCAAGCTGTCCCTTTGCTCCCTCTCTCCCCCTCTCGCTCTCTCGCGGTGCAGAGGAACGGGACCAAGTGCTGTGAGGGTTGCAGAGAGAAACCTGCAGACAGATCCAACAGTTCATTCAACTTGTTTTGTTTTTGTGACTAGCCGGACCACACCCACCAACCGGGGCCTCTGCCACCAATTAGATTTGAGTCAGTCGTAGCTCCACCCCAATATTTACAACCCTGACCACCCCCCCCCCCCCCCATAGTGTTAAGGGGGTGTGTGGCCACACCTGAGCTTAAATAACTAATCTCACCTGGAAATTTGTGTGAACTGTTTTGAGAAAATATTACTTTTTCGGCGGACACACAACTTGCATACATTTTTTCAACACAAATTGCTGCACCTTTGTCTGCTTATTTTCACGTAGTTGCACAAACATGCAGCAATCCGTGTTAAAAAATGGGTACTGCACGAGGAGGCTCATTGCTAATTTGTCCTACATTTTGTAAAATGGGTTTGACTAATGTTTGTGAACCACTGGATTACACCCACTCCACTCACATCATCGATCAATTTCCTCTGCAGTACTAATAGTAAGTTAAGTTAACTGGGGTCAATTCTATGAACAGCTTTGTAGACTTCTCAGCCAACGGGCTTGCTTAAATTGTAACATTATCTTGTGTACTCACCCCATGATTGCACAGTACAACCAAAAGACAAGGGTTCCTTTGCAGGCTGCAGTCCAAAATGTTGCTCCTTACACGTCTCTATTTATAGTTTAAGGAACTGACGAGGATACCCACCTGTCTCGAATAGTAAAAACAATTACGTTCTCTTCCTTTCATACCATACCATTTTACTTGACCTTGATGGAAGAAATAATCAGGTCAAGGAAAAGTGTGAATACAAATTCATAAATAGACATCAGTTCAGTTCAGTAAAATTTTACTGTCCCAAAAGTAAAACTTTTTTTTAAAAATATAAATATAGCCTATCTCTGGAACATTGTATCTTCACCACGGTGCGGCAGACCCACCATAGGGTCTTATGAGGCCTTCACTTCTTTCCTTGACCTTCTCCCATCAAGCCCCATCTAGTGTTTGGAACGAAAATGACCCCTAGGCACAAAAGGCCCATTGATTTGGTTTAACTTGCATCAACTATAAACCACGTACAGTAGTTAAACAAAGCTTCACTAAAACAGATAACGATAGTGGAGCGTCACTCAGTTCTGCTATCACCAGTGTCATCAGTAGGCCTACCGACTGGGCCCACATTAACAGGACGACACACATGACAGGAATGCTGTTATGGTTTTGGGGAATCTTAAACATGACCACTTGAGACCACAGGCGTCAACCCTGCCAAAAACATTCAAATCGTACACACAAAGGACTCGGAGCAAAGCTATGGAAATAGGTGTTGGTATATAGTATATGTTTGTTTGTTATATGGTATATGTTTTTCAATATTCTGACATACAATGTAACATGAGGCAGCCCATATTGTTGTGGGTTATGAATTTTCCCAATGGATTTCTGCATCAAAATGATAAATAAAAATCAAAAAATGATAAATCAATAAGCCTATACCTTATATGTGCTCTTCATCGAAGTCAAAACATAACAGTACAAGTTCCATTTTAAATTTACTGTTTATAGAAATATGTAAAGCTGTTATTTCTGTCAGTGCACCGGAAAATTCCTATCTTGCAGAGGAAAGCATGCTCTAATTATGAGCCCAATTTGTTTGCATTTGCAGAATACCTTTGCCGCGCCAATAGTCCATGTTACAGTGGGCACATGGTCACCCATCAACAGGTATAGTCGGTCGTAAAATCTAGCCTACATTCTTTACAAGCCAAAAGGTCAACCTGCAGGAACAAAAACACAACATTTCATCTGTCAGAGATAGCACTCTCGGGCAGGTGCGCAAATACCTGTCAAGGTTGCAATTAGTGAGTATGGTGTCACATGCAGTCACACGCGGTTGGGAAGGCTTGCGTACACAAGCATTTTTGATTCATAGAATAAATGGCTTCATCCATCTCTAACCTTCTCTGCTCTAAAGTTCTCCATCGTTAACCTCCTCAACCTCTTCAATTCTCCATCTCCAAGCCGAACCTCCACCCCCACAACCAATAGTGGCATTCCAGTCACCCAGGTGTGTGTGTGTGTGTGTGTGTGTGTGTGTGTGTGTGTGTGTGTGTGTGTGTGTGTGTGTGTGTGTGTGTGTG
>JAOPUD010000009.1:7943372-7969090 GCA_027122715.1 Trisopterus minutus
GTGTGTGTGTGTGTGTGTGTGTGTGTGTGTGTGTGTGTGTGTGTGTGTGTGTGTGTGTGTGTGTGTGTGTGAGGTGTTTGTTTGAAGTTTCTATACACAATGGAGCTGATATGCCAGAATTGCTTTGTGCTTGGGGATCCACCCACAGATTTATCACACCTGCACAGGTGAACTTGCTGTTCACTATATGAAAAACACTACAGTAAAACACACAACAACAACGCTAATAACATCAAACACCAAAACATCTGACGCATCACATCACAACAAACCCCTTCAAAGAACGTTCTTAAGGAAGAGAAGCTCATTTAAATTAATAATATAAAAGTTAAAAAAAATAACCTCTCTTTAAAAGAGCATCTGCCAGTGTTGGTCAGCTGCATGCAAATCCTTAGGCTAAGTAGACGAGACCTGAGACTGGGGACACAACTGGTGATCTCTCAGGGGCTTACCTTTTTTTTCCTCTGAAAGCAAAAGATTGCTCTGAATACATCTGTCATCATATCAGTTATATAGTATAAATCAAATAGCAGAAACTGCGCAATAAAGTGCTAATCCACACTACTGCAAGTCATAGTCAACGTATAATTCTGTTGGCTAGAAATCTTTTATTCAATAGAAAAGTGTTCATTAAGGTGCTGCTTCTTTTACTGCATATGCTTGTTATTTTCAAGAACAGTCTGCTTCATCTAATTAGCATGCAACACCTTGTATGCATAATCATATTAGCATATTCTTCAAGAAAAGCAGATCCTGCCACCTGGGTAAAGTGGAATACAAAGCATAAGATAAATATACTAACTCTAACTCTTACCCTTACTCTACATTGCATGGAGATTGTAGCAACATGCCATCAGATAAAAGGCTCTTGGCTGTTGGCTCTTAAAATATGAATAAAAGATCAGCTCAAGCATTACAACAACCAAACAAAAGCACAGTTTTATTTCTCATTTGACAGTTGATATTGAATTATAAACAGCCATTGCAGAGAAGCAATGGGACCCTTGTGCCTTTTGTATGTACTAAGTTAACCCACTATGCTTAAAAGAACACTGATGGTTACAGGTGGTGTTATGGGCATAGCTGATAGATTGTATAGATGTATCTATTTTTTACACACACTGGATAACCCAATATGAAATCAAGCTGTGATTATAACACCGACCTAATTACATGATATGCCATATTGTGCTAGGCAGTCCTCATCTTCTCATTGATGGATCACATATACTTTCTAAAGAAAGGTTTTAATAATGCATGAACTCATGCTAATCTTTTTTCCAATTACTTTTTCCTGGTGACGGTTTAATTAATTTAATAATACCCTTTTAGAGGAAATTGTTTCAGTAATTGACAATTATTCAAAACACACCAGCCCTTGATTTATAGATAAAAGAATACATAACATATAATTTACATAATTGCATGTAAAACGTCGCTGTATGGTGTTATAGCCCATAGTATAAAACAGCATTTATTTTTGTTGTATGTTCAAATTGCAGGCATTGAGTAACCTCCAGGATTATTCGAGAGCATGCACTTTACAATATAAACAACAGCAAATGCCATGTTAAAGCATGGTTCCATTGTGTCTGTATGTTTTATAATGTTTAACCCCAATCCGGTGCTTACCTCATCTCCATCATTCGGGTGTTCGTCTGCATAAGTTCAGAGAGTCCTCGGAGGACTCTGCAGGTGCAACTGTTCTGAGTCAACCGCCTACAATAACTGCGCAACTGGTCAATCGTTCAGTAGGTAGCCTACATGTGTCTATATCGCTTTCTTTCTTTTTTTAAACGTTGTCTCGCCAGTAGAAGACAGGTGGCAAATTTCGGATTTAACGTGCGGACTAATTCACATCCTAATCACTGCACATGTGAATATAGAATGTGATAAACGACTGAGCCTCGGCATTAAAAACTTGTCCGGTTTCAAGCTGAATATCTTAGTGCCTTGTTCTATAGGGATAGTCTGAGCCGGATGGGAGGCGGTGCCGGGGTGAGCAACAGTCTGGCTCTGAGCTCTCAGCTGATAACTGAAGGTGTTGGGATGCTGTTAAAAGAAACCTTGCATGACGACACAGACTACTGCGGCTTTAGTGAGGCAAAGGGAACGCCCCCTTTTTGGAAAGGACATGGGTGGGTCGGTAGGACCTATTTGATGTTTATTAACTTTTTGAGCTCCAGGTATTTCCTTATAATCAGCGTAATTACAATATGAAGTTTTTTGCTCACATGAACCCAATGCATGTGTGCATTAAAAAAGGTTTAACTTTTCCGTGTGCATTAAACCGGATTAGGCCTACCTGCCAACTGAATTGACACAGTTGGCGGGCTTCATTGGAATTTTTTTTCATTAGCACTAGTCTCATTGAAGCCTGCAGTTTCACATATTTCAATTTAAATCGCTTTAATACAGGCGCCTCAATTTAAATAAGTAGGCCTACTGCATTCATACAGCTTAAAGTTAAATACATCTACATTCAATGTAGTATTTCAGTTATGAAATGTGCTGTCTTGAAACATATTTAATACAATACATGACAATATCATTGCCAACGCCAGCAAAAGCAGGTAGTGATGAAATAAGGTAGCACATTTACACTGGCGTCTGCTAGGAATAGTTCACTCTGAAGAATAATGTAGTATTGCGGAAGGGCAGGCTGCAACTGTAATTACTCTTCCAGTTCAACAATATCACACACACACACACACACAAACAATACACATTTTTCCATCAACAAACATGGTACCTGTCCACAATGACTAATATTTTCTTGCTATAAAGTTTTCTTACCAATGCATCCTTTTGATCAACGATCTTGAAGTGTTCAAGAACTATGTTGGCAGCTGACATATTGATATCGTGGGCAGACTTCATATTTTATGCAACAGACATAGAAATTGAAAAAAAAAAAAGAAAGAAAAAAGAAAAGACTACACAAATAAGAGGAGGGAACATGAATCATTTATTGGGATCCATTGAGAATGACGGCGCCGCACAGCTGAGTTGCGGCGGCCCAACATGTCCACCAAATAGAAAAAACACAAATGTATCATGAGGTTATTTTTGTATTAAACTTCAATAAAGCAATCACTCAAAATTCATCTTCAACGTATGTAAAATGAAATAATATAAACCTTTGTCATTAAAAGCCAGGGGCAAACCGTGTGTCCCATAGCTGGAAAAAAATAAAAAGTGCTGGTGAGAAGATCCAAATGAAACCATGCTACGATGGGTCTGGACTCACATGGATCTGAACCCCCAACACACCGCCTGCCTTTCCTTGACTTTATTTAGGGGTTAACCCCTTGAACTCTCCCCAGAAGTTGCATCCAGTGGCTAAAACCTTCTCCCAGTCGCTGGCCACCGCCCTGTACAGCTTCATGGTGGCCCGGGCGTCCTCCAGGGAGGAGTGGCCGTCCTTCCCCTTCTAAAAACACAACAACACAAAACAATGGTGAAGGTCCACTGTGTCAAAGGTAGGTGGTCACTGGAGGGGATCCCCCCCTAACCCCTGCCCTGTAGTGGCCGGTATTGTGTAAGGAGCAAGTATGGTGTGTGTACTTATAAAATATATGCTTATAAAATAAACCTGTATCTGCCTGTATATTCAGGGCTGCATGAGTGTCCATTATGCATTGGAACCCATAATGGATAAAAATCTGATGCGATTCTCACCCGCCTACCTGTATTTCATCGTTCAGGATGACCTTGCTCAAGATCTTCAGGGAGACGACCCGCTGCACCTCGAAGCCCCCTTTCAGGTTGAGCAGGGGGATCTTCTGGGTGTCTCTGGTGTGGGAAGGGGGGTGGACGTAGGCCAGGGACTGGAAGTCGTGGTGGACGGCGTGGCCCACCACCACTTTGCCATGGAGCAGCTTTGCCACCTGACCAACGGATACCGTACGTTAGGTCAGTCACAAACTATAGAAAACCATCTTCTAATTGTTACACAACCTTGGGAGTAGAATAGCATGTAGCCACCGTTAAGTCATGTTACAACTTATTTAGTGAAGTAAAATGACAGTGTGCACATCTTGTGATAAAAAAGACAGCTATCAATAGGGTGATATTATGCCACCAGTTGTGTGATTAGCAATTACAAGCCATTTAAAAATTAGCCTTTTCCTGTGTTTTAGTGTCATCACAACTGTGACAGACCTGCAAACTCCTCAGAGTAGAAACGGTGACAGTGTCACAGGGGGATTTTTTTTTGGATTGTAATATGCAAATGACACTAGTCTGAGTGTGACTTAACAAAAATCAGCATATATGATCAAAAATCAATGTCAACGCCTGACTAATACCTGGAACAATCATTACTCTCCCGTAAGGTTCGAATGCCCCCACCCCCCCCCCTGAAAGAAAACTCTCCGGTTTTACGTGATTCACGTTAATGACCCAATTGACCAAGAAAACGGCAATTGTCGCCGAAAAGCGACAAGTTTGCAGGTTTGGTGTGAGTATCCACCTAGATGTATGCTGGATAGATCAGCCTACAAGCCTACCCAGTGGATTGTAGAAAATGTTGCTTATCTATCCAGCATCCATCTAAGTTGGACACTCCCATTTGTGATGTCACTAAAACACAGGGAAGGCCAGATCTTCAAAAGGCTTGTGATGGTTTATCATACTTACACCCGGTCGCATAGTATCACCCTTTCAATTATCAAAGAATAATAACACTTGTATTCCCCTCGGTCACCTGTTTCTTGGCTTCCTGGAAGGGCATGGCGTTCACCAGGTGTTTGGGCCGGATGCCGCTCCAACGCGTCCTGTAGCACGTGACGGGTTGATCAGGCTTGATGTACTCGTCGAAGATCACGTCGCCGTCGTAGGACACCACGCTGCAGCGGGCCAGCAGGCTGACCTGTCCCTGGGGGCCGCCCCCCACCATTTCACAGTCAATGGCGGCGTATTTTGAGGGGTTTAGCAACGCTGGTGCCAATGCAGGGATGTTCAAACCGTCAAGTATAGACATGGCCCTGCGGTTTGAATCCGACACACTGCCTGGTGCTGGAGCCCCCTGAGCACTGGCGGGCCCTGCTACTGCGGGGTTCGAGGGTTTGGCCTTCTTTGTTTTCCTTGGCCGTTTGCTGGACCCCCCTGGGACTCGACGGCGTACACAAGATTCGACTTTTGCCGGTTGGGGTCGAGTCGCATCGGGCCTAAAGAGGACTTTTGGCCGTTGAGACTGAGGCCCTTCCGCGCTGCTCACAGTCGAACTGGGTGGACCTGCTTTGGACTTGTTACGCCTCTGTTTGTACGGGGGTATGTATGGCTCCGACTTCGATCTAAGCAAGCCCTTCCGCTCCAAGAACTTCCGTTTTTTCAGAAACCGTTCATGATTCGGATTTTGTGATGCAGACTTCCCCTTGTCTCCAGAGTACACCACATTGATAAGCATGTCACATTGGTCCTTTTGGGGTTGGCTTTGGCTCTTTCCGGGTGTTGACGCCGATCCACCCCCAATCAGAGTGTTCTTAACACCAAACATGATGAGTAGTACATCGGATAGGCGTGTTGTTTTTGATGAAAGGTGTAGTAGAATATGGTTCGACAGTGAATTACTGCCTTCGCCGACGCCTCAAGCGTGAAAGCCTTTTTGCTTTCAGTTTCAAGAACTAGGGGAAAACTGCAAAACACAAGTAATACACGTAAGAAAGTATGAAAACGTGCAAAGACGGGAACTAAGCAGCTGTATATTCAACTGTATATAATTTGGTATTGTATTCGATACAGTACGGTGGTACTGTATACTGTGCTGACAATCTATTATTGCTTTGTTGGTCCTTATCAATGCCAACGACATACACTTTTACGCTTTATAGCGGTTACAGGTTGGTGAGACCATTTATTAAAACAATCCTTTCACATCGGGTTGGACTAAACAAATGCTCCACAATCCGTAACAATACAAAACGAGATCATTGTTATTGTGTAATGCTAGCTACAGTTAGCTTATCAGCTCTTTTTTTTATGTGTGTGTGACAACATATAGAAGAGAAGAGAGAGAAAATTGGTAACAAAAGTGAAAACCTACGTTAACGCAAGAACGAGCTGAGGTAAACAGGAACTGCGGAACTGTGTAAACCTCCAAAAACGTAGAAAACATGGGACATAATGTTGGACCTTCTAACCCAATTGGTGTGGCCACAGCACAGTAGTACCATGAGGCGCCGCACGACCACACTGAATAACAACTAGCAGACATCGCGAGATTACGATGAACAGCCACTTCCTCTTCCGGATTCGACCCTGCGTGTGTTTTGTTTTCTGCCTCCTATCCGCTTTCACTTTTAATTGTTGTTTTGTTTTATTACAACTGCAAGATATGATATATCTCTGCAATCCCTAATTGATGAAGTTATTCAATTTTAATTTAGGAAACAATTCTTCAACGAATACTTTATTTGCCACCATGTGTGCTCCATAGTTGAATGGAGAATATATTATAACAGAAGTTAAAATAGTTGACGTTTTAAACGTTACTGAGTCCTTAAGTTTTAAGGTATTTATGTCCCGAAAAGCCTTGTCTAGACTTGGGGCTTTCATCTTCAACAGCATACAGGAGAAAAACCTTCTGATATAAATTCGCAGATGTTCACGTTAAGTCTCTCATCGCAGGACCAGAGGGATCTGGCGAGGAACCTTACTACGTTTCTGTCCCAATACAAGTACATATCCGACTCCTACATAATTGTAAGTCAGTATTTCACTCGCCAACCCTTATTGTGATTGTATATCCTATCTAGTGTTGGGTTTCACTGTCATAAATGGTTAACTGCATTTGGTCAAACTACTATAATGTTCCACAGGAATTCTTCACCGAAGATCTCTGGGAAAAACTGCCAGCACAATGGCGTGAGGTGTTGTGTGGTTTATCGTTTCCCCAGATTGCAGATCTCTTACTGGACACAAAATGCCAAGAAAAAAGGTATTGAATTAAAGGGCAGCATTTTGGTTAGGGACCCCTCTGGTTATTTCCTTATATACTGTATAGGCTTGATTGACTTCCAAACTGACTTATAATTATCGAATGGGGCATTTCTGATTATCATAGGTTTGGAAACTAGTTACAACTGCTACTTAGTATTTAGTGTAATGCAACGATCACTGGGGTATTGATAGAGACATATTGGTTTAAAATGATATGTGGGGCTGCGGATGCAAGTTGGGATCATTTCCCCCCAAGAAAAGGGTTGGACCTACTGGTTCACAGTTGGCTAAATATTTTTAATCAAAGTCCATTTTTAAGTAAAAGCGTTGTCATTACAGATACCCGTCCGTGTGGCCTCTATCTCTGCTGGCGTTTCGTGCCACTGCCCACGCTCTGTCCTTCCCCAGACGGGCTGGGAAGAGTGGAGCAGTAGACACGGTGGAAGAGTTCCTGAAGAACCACAGCCAGAGCTCCATGCTGAGCCACATCTTCAGGAAACACGTCAAGCCGAAGAAACAGCACGAGATCCGCAAGCTTGGCTCGGTACGACCTATAGTGTTGTTGAATGGACATCTTATTGAGTTGCTGGTTATGGTCATATGGTTCTTTATGATAACATAAAATCTTAATCTTTATTGTACTAAACCCTTATATCTCACTCCTGTTATCTTGGTAGTTGGTAAAACAACTTTGCAACCAGACTAATTGCGAGACGGTGGTCGACGTTGGATCTGGACAGGTAATTTACTCATTGTTAGTTGTCTCGTGTATATTATTGAGGAACCAAATATTCATATGGTCTCGTTTCTCGCACCCGCATCGGACAGATTCTTGTTTAACGTCATTTGGAAAGTATTTGAAGTGAAATGTGGACCGCTTTAACTCCAAAGTATCCATTCTGAAGGGGCACCTCACTCGCTTCCTGGCCTTCGGCCTGGGACTGTCAGTCACGGCCATCGAGGCGGATCAGAAGTTGGTGACCATGGCAACCAAGTTTGATGAGGAGCTCCTGTGGACTTTGGAGAAGGAGAAGTCAAGGGTTAGTCAACTCAGTCAGTTGCATTAACAAAATACCGATAAGCTCTTAACGTCCCTCGTAAATATATGTTCGTGCATCAACCTCCGGGAACCTTTTGTGGACGGGACTTGACTTGTCTCCCTCTTTTAGGATGGCTCCTCCCAGCTTTCCAAATCCAGCCCGACGCCTCACCACGTGGTGGGCTGGGTAAACCCAAAGGAATCATGGGAGCTCTTTCTCAAGCAGCTCAGAGGGGCAGAATGCACGGCCGCCGAGGCTCCTTCACCTCTTGGCTGCGCCAGTAGAAAGCGACGCAGGAACTCAACTGAGCAGGACTCCACCCAGGCCCCCCTCGCTACTGGACCAGAACCCAGCGCTCTCTCCGTCCCTTTTTCCGTCTCCCCGGCCACCGGTCCGCCCCCACCCTGCGCCACCAACAGCAGCTTTGGGTGCAGCCCGGACGGGCGGCCCTCAGAAGAGCCGGCCGGGCCCTCAGACGAGACGCTAGTTTTGACCGGCTTACACGCCTGCGGGGACCTCAGCACCACGCTCCTCCGCCATTTTGTGGGGTGCCCTCGCGTGCGCGGCATCACCTCCGTGGCGTGCTGTTACATGAAGATCACCACCAGGGAGTACCCGAGCCCCCCGGGCCTGGTTGTGGCACCCCTTGCTCCGGCCCCTCCAGACCCACCCGGCCGGCCCCGGCTGGTCGCCGATGGCAACGACGGCCGTGGCAACGACGGCCGTGGCTCGGGCGAGTTCGGCTACCCGATGAGCTCGTGGGTGCGGGGCCTGCCGGGGCACGGGCTGTCCTATAAGGCGCGGGAGGGGGCGTGTCACGCCATCGAGGACTACATGCAGAGACTCCGGGAGGAGAGTGCGTTGCTAAGGACACACTGTTACCGGGCGGCCCTGGAGACGATCATCAGGGAGGCCAGGCCCGAGATGCGGAGGGTGGGCGTCCAGACCATCAAGAAGGCCCACTTGCTTCCGTTTACAGAGTGAGCTTGTTTCTTTTTCAACAACCAGACTCGTCTGATTTCATTTCTTCATACCTTTTATGGGTATATTATCAAATGTCACAGGAGCCTAGCAATAAATAAACCTTAAAGGTGTGTCGGATTTAGTGGCATCTAGTGGAACAGACTTGCCAGTGATAATAATAATGTTTTAATTAGTGTTTAGAAAGTAAGAATCGTTGTGTTTTCGAGACATTAGAAACCTTTACATCTACACAGGGAGAGGGTCGTCTTCCACAGTCAGCCTTGTTTCTACAGTAGACCAGAATGGACGGCTCTAGAGAGGAGTCTTTACGTGAATCATCGCCATTTTACATTTAAGCTATGATCTACTGTTTTGCAGAACAAATTACTAAGTACTTTTTATAAATCTGTCAAGGAACCGCAAAACTTGGCTACTCGATGCTGTTGATTATGACATAATTTGCTTAGTACCCAGTGGCCCCTTACAGGCCAGTACAGGTTGTTACACACTGCACCTTTAATGCATATATACAATAGTATACTCTACTCTTATTTTTTAGATATTTTTTTACGTCTATACATTGTATGCATGCTATATATACTATTTGTATACTTGGTGTCATGGCTATGGACACCCACTGTCTGCTAAAGCTATGGTCCCTCAATCTCCTCCAGGTACGCCCGCCTTGGCCTGGCCCGTGTGGGGCTCCCGCCCTCTTTGCCCCTGGAGGCATGCAGGCTGGAGGCCATGCTGGAGCAGGAGAGCCGGGTGGTGGTGTACTTTAGCCTGGCCCTGCTGTTGGCCCCCGCTGTGGAGACCTTGGTGCTTCTGGACCGCATCATCTACCTCCAGGAGAACGGTGAGGGAGGGTCACATGGTCTGCTGGGGGGGGGGGGGCAGGCAGGCAGGCAATCGTACTTGAGTACGGTACAGTGTGAGTGCGCCCTTAAGCTAAACAATATGACAATGGACCTCTTTCTTTCTCTAATCTTGATGGTGTTTATAGTTTTAAGAGCAAGTTACTCAATGACTAGAGTGCAGACATTGGGGATCCATTCCAGACTGGTAGTGTAAAAGCCCTAACCTCTGATAAGACTATCCTAGAAATATATTTGGTTACACACCGCATTGATTGCTTCGACCCGTTGCTGGAATAAGTTGAGCGTTGTGGCCATTATTCAGAGGCTGGCCTGTAAACAAATACAAATAAACAGAGGAGCTGCAGTTTTTCTGGATTAAAAGCACCATAATGTTTACGTTTCTCATAGGATCTCAATGGGCCGTTTTTATATTCATGACATGTTTTATATCGATGTTTACTTATTATTTTACTCCAAGTACTCTCTTGGATAAAAACGACTTATTTCGGTTGATAAATGTAAACATAGTTGTTGTATTTATCCAGAAAATCCCCAGCACCCCCGTTTACCTATATTTGTTTACAGGCCAGTCTTCTCTCAAACATGCTGGCAACGTTGACCCATGACCCAGAGCCCAAGGTGGCATCTATGTATACGTCTATGCTTCCCTCTACCTGGCTACCTAGCTTACCTGTATAAATAGTAGCTTAATAGAATAAATAGTGCTCATTTTGGTGATTCATATTGTTTCTATGTGTGTCCATGTTGCGTCTCTTTAGGTGTGAGGAGCAAACTAGTACCTCTGTTCGATCCAGAACTCTCCCCACGTAACTTTGTGCTGGTGGCCATGAAGACGGATGGTTGAACAGAAATAGCAGTGGTTTAAATGATAATGTCCTTTTTTATATATATATATATATATATATAAAAGGCCTGTTTATTAAAATAAATGAAAAATACATGTTGCTGTTTTATTTCCTTGTATGAATACATTTATAAATGTTCTCATACAATGTCATTTGTAGAATGTTCACCAAAAAAAATTATTTCACTGCATTGTTTTGACACCAGATGGTGCTGTTGGATATAACTAGCTTAACAGAAGTAATTGCAAGTCGTTCTAAGTAAAATTCGGTCGTCCTTTTGCCATCTTTTAAACGGCCCCCATATATATATATCTAAATAGATATATATATCTATATATCTATATAGATATAGATATATATAATTACCGGAGACACACCACACCTCTACTCGACCAATACTGTCACATCCCTCGTTTGGATGCGTCAACATGCAAAGTGTATTAAGGCAATAGATTGAATTTGGCAAACTTCAATAAAGTTATATTGCAATTTCATAACTATAACCAAAGTATTATGTAGAGTAATAGTGACACTTTAAAAAGGATGAGATATAATTAAAGTAATCTTTTACATACAAGTATACAAGATGGAAAACATTTTCCATCATTATTGCAATGAACTTTACTAGAAAGAGGAAAATGTGGTGTCTTATCCGTAGCAAAAGTTATGTTGCACTATATGGGCAGTCCAAGGATAAAATATGAGTGCAATATGCTTTTAGAACGCATCCCTTAACCACCACATATTGCTGTATTGTTCTGTTAGTGAGACGGATGAAGGAAAGGTCATTGGATTTGGTACAAACTGAACAAAGTGGTTTAGAAGAAGCTGTGGAGCAAGCCTCACGATTAGATGGGTTCTTAAATTTAATCATACGAGGGGAAATTGAGTACCCCCCTTCAGCGGAGAGAAGTTGATCCAGTTAAACTGCCGGTTGGTTGGCCACTAAATGGCCTTCCAAAGTTCCAAGTGGAAATTCATATAGGTCTACTCCGCTTATAAAGTTACAGTAACATACACCATCTATCAGACGCCATCCGTCCATACAAAAGGGATGTAACTCAGCCCCGGCTCCTAGTGATGACATCATTACCAGTGGACCACGGCACTGCCAATTAAAAATCACTCACTGCCAAGAAGACAGTTGAAAACTAATGAAAGTCCGAAGCCCTATAATGAAAGAGCTGTTGGCACCCACTCCAAGGTCTGTTTACTTGGCTGATGAATGTGGTCAATGGACACAAGGGAAATATATGCAGCCGGATAGCAGCTTCATCAATTCTTTGGATATTTTAACTATATGCAGAGATGACAAAAAAGGACACTCAATTCCTGATTACAAGTTTAGGAAAAAAAAAAAAGGTGTAAGCAGGATTAATTGTAGAATATAGTTTATTTTTTTGCTTAGGTAGCTACCCTCTCTTAAACAGTGGTACAACAAAATTGAAGTGATCTTATGCCAGAGCTCTGTGGGGGAGGATGGGGAGATTAATTATTTTGGCTCTTTATGAAGAACTCATTGCAGGCTACGGTCAGCGCCGCCACCAGAACCACAAACTCCTGGAAGTCCACTTCCCCGTCCTGGTTCTCATCCAGGTCCCGCATGATCTTCTCCACCACCAGTGGATCGGTACTTCCCTGGGACAGACACATCAGCAAGAACATGAGGAGGCACAAGGGAAAAAACTGAAATGAGAAAAAGGCAGTGCAAGAAAATATTTTTTCAGGGAGAGAATGGAAAAGGGTTAGTGCATTGTATTAGAAGATCTTAATTGCTTCAGTGAATATGAATATAGTGGACTTCACTTAATCTTTTATTAGTGCAAGTTTTTAGATAAATCTAAAATATTTACAGCCTGAAGGTAATGCACCTTTTCGGATTATTTTACACTGCAATCCTTCCAACAGTGTTTGAAAAAAAGAACATCCAATGCTTTTTCCTTCACAGCACAGCACATTTACAAAACAAGTATAAGAAAATCCCTGTACAGGTGTTCAAGGGACAAAGGGATAATCAGTCTGCTGTGGAAAAGGCTATGATGAGGTGCAGTGTACTCGATTCCCTTCGCTGGGACCGTAGGGAAACACTTGTTTGGTTTGTTAATCACTGCATTCAATGACCAACAGCTGTGCTTTGCTTTGGCTCACAGGGACTTTAGGGTTCATCACACCCTTTTCACAGAATAGGTGCTATAAGCGACACCTGTGTAGCTAGGTTGAAGCCTCTCTGAAATGGGTGTATTCGGCACCCACATTCCTTTCGTCAAAAGGAATAAGATGACATTTCTTAGGCACCATTAAATAAACTTTTTGCTGTACATCAGTTCATACTTATACTATTATATTCAAAGATTAATCAGTTCCCGTTGGTTTGTGTTTCCACCATTAGATTAACATTTTAGTTCATTTACAGACACACAGAGGATTAAAGACTTCTACACATCAAGCACCAGGGAACAGCCCACTTACAGCCAGAAACTCAGAGAGCTCCCCCTGGAGGAGGCTCTTCATCTCAGCCTTGCTCAGTTTGTACTTGTCCCCCTCCTTGGATGAGTATGAGTGGAACACTTTGATCAGGCCTTCCATGGCACTCTCCAGTTGGGAAGTCATCGTGTTGATAGCACTGTTCTGTTCAGATTCCTGAGCGGTACACCACCAGGAAGTTATTCAGTTAATAAGTGACTGCTTGAAAAAGTACAACATTTGTGTTATGTTAAGTGGATTTGCAAGTGTTATTCATTTACGTTATATTTGTGCATTTTGTACACTAGCTATAAACATTGTGGCTATTCCCATTCCCTTTGTGGACTATATTCTAGGACTATGACCTGGAGATACAAGCATGTTCTCGTGTGCTGTGGTCCAGTGTAGGGAGCCTCGATGTGTAACTATATCATCCATGGTCAATATCACGATGCCCTTGTGAGCAGCATTATGATTCACACATGATCACAGTGTTAATGAAAGGAGTTTACAGCATTCAAACTGGCCAACCTAAACCGACCCTCATCCAACTGATAACCGACACTCTTCTAGAAGGGAACAGACTCACAGCACCCAATCTGACAGTTTTAAGTGGTGCAACAAAGGACCAGACCTCCTGCAGAGAAAGAGAGGTTGTCAGAGCCCAGGGGAAGTAGAATCGTGGCGCTGGAATTGCTTTGCCATTCCATTAATCCAAGTCATTTGATATCCGATTAAAGGTAACCGACCTCATCTAGCAATAGTCACCCACCGTCGCCGTGACGGTGTTTACTTGGAATATTACTGATTCTTAGACCTTATGGAGAGATTTTCCGCAATAAATTATGCAACCCTGCGGTCCATAATGCATGGGTGCTGAGAGACGAGGGGGACGAAGCCAGCTGGGTAGAAAGACCTTTTCAAATCTTTCTACGAAATGAGGCTATTTGGCCTATACATCACATTCTAAAAAAGAAAAAGCTGCCATAACATTTTCTCCTATCGTTCTAGCTCGAATCCCCCCAAGAATTATCGAGGCTAAATTCGAAATGTCCCACGACAAAATCCCTTAACTTTACCTCAGTTTCTACCTTGCGTTTAAAACGGATAATTTGCACACGTACAAATGCAAGTGTTACTTTTATTTGACGAATTATTACTTAATATCCCTGTCGGTTTTAGCAGAGGGTCAGTAGCCCATGATGACTGACTATACGACTTAGCCTACTGTACAAGTAGCCTAAGTAAAACAATAACAAGGTAGAACTCACCTCAGTGTTGAGGTTATCAAGCGCCAGAGGACAAACTCCTCACCGCGGCGCATCAAGTTAATATATGTGGTGCTGATCAATCACAACCTGTCGGTCCGACAGCGTGCATCACCTGTGGCAACGAGGGAGGTTTGCATTGACGTCATACGTAGCCTTTGTCTATTAAATTAAAAGGATGTTTGTTTTTTTAATGGTTTATGGTTTATGGTTCGCACCCTATATATATATATATATATATATATACATTTGAATGTTTGTAAGCACCTGAATTTGTATAGCCAATGCTTGTTATACGGTGCCGATTTTACACTTTTATTCTTTGTATAATAGTATTTTAATTTCATCATGGATATTATGGATATTAGTATTTGAAATTGGTTATTTTTCAGAGATTGTTAGCAACCAATAATGCTAAACTTCGGCTCCTCAACGAAATGGGCCGGCCCAGTGGAAGGAACAACTCATGGGTTGTCGTTTTGAAACTCATGCTTTTGTTTGAAAATAATCTTCAAAATAAATGTTATATTTGAATACTTGTTTTTTGGTGTAATTGTAATTGACAGAATATTGAATATGAGGCCTGGGCAGCCCACCATGGTCTAATGCGAGGATATAATTAGACTATAAGGATATTTTAAAGAATATTTTCGAGTAATACGTTACTCATGAAAAGATAATTTTTATTTTTTTAATTAATTTACAATTAATACATTGTTGGTGTAAAAATATATCACAAATGTCCAGCATTTTTGGATTTACAAAGTCAAAGCATATGACAAAACAAAAGTAAAGAAATGTTTATAGAGAAACAAAAACCCAAACTATCAAACATAGTGCAGAATTTTACATTCAATGTATCAGAATACCGTTCAAGCTTCAGAACTTTCTCCCCAATCCACTGCTCATGATTGTCATGGTGCCATCTGGTGGACATTTAAAAACGGACATCCACAATGTTCCGATCCTGCAATACCATAACATCATCTGTGCCATAATGTTAGCCAAGTCTTTTCCAAATGTATAAAGAAAGATCAGCATTAAAGTTTCTATAAAAACACTTTTTCTGCACATATTGGCAGTTCAAACAATACTAAACCTTCTGATCCTTAAAGTGCTTGGCTATTCTTCTATTTCTCTGACAAGAAAATTATGTGTCCCTTAAAGCTAGGGTAAGCATTTATTTTGGAAGAATTTCCTCTTTACATCCCAACAGCAATCATTAGATCAGAAGCTCTGAAAAAAATCAAAGAATCCACCAATGTGGCTCTCGCAGGCCTGTACAAAGCCCGCCAAATTACTTCATTATGGACAAATAAAATGATTAGATGGCCTACCTGTCTGTTTACCTACCTACCCATCTACCTGCCTGCACTCTGCCCATGCACTCAATGCACATTACCAAGTCTTTCAAAAGGCTAGGCAGATCTATTGCTAAAAGTGAGCTAGTTATTTTTGGATACTTTCAGAATCTAGCTGACTCTTGAAAACTGTCTGGTTTCTCCAAAGTTGCCTACCGTGGCTTTAAGTAGGAGTGGATTATTGGTGTGTGTGTGTGTGTGTGTGTGTGTGTGTGTGTGTGTGTGTGTGTGTGTGTGTGTGTGCACGTGTATGTGTCTGTTATTTGCGTGTTTACATGGGTGGGATTGACATACATTGGTGGGTGCAATGTGAGTGCATATATATGTGTGGGGGGATCAGTCAGCGATCCCCAGCCTGTGAAGCAGAAAACAGTCAACAGATTTGTCTTGCAGAGGGACACTTGACGCCCCAGCAAGTGATTGACAATAGTACAACATGGGAGAGCACTTTGGAGCCAATGACTTCATGGCTGTTCAGAATCTATTAGCAGGGTCTCTCAGAGATAGACAGGCCCCCACCAGACCCATACATATTTACCTCTATTTTGAAGGACGTTGCATTGATTTCAGTGCATTTTCTTGCAAAGCTGTTCTTCAGACTGCTATCGGGATGGGCTTGAGGAATAGTGCTTCAGAAGCCTCCATGTCCTCTCTGTGGAGTTCTGCTCTAATTACACCATCATCTTGCTGTTCCTCCTCCATGGGGGGCTCTGTCACGGACACCCCACCCTCTGAGACCGCCCTGCTCCTTGTGCTGCCAGCTCTGCCTCTCAACAGAGACGGCTTGCCCAGCACGCTCTTCAACTGTGTCCAGAAAAAGGGCCGATGCTTGGGCTGCTGTGGCCACTCCAGGTAGGTTTTGGTGCTCAGCATCTTCTTCAGCTTGCAGTACTTGCTGGGCAGGGAGTGGGGGTCGATGGGCTCCATCACCACCAGGATGACGTCGCTGAACGTCTTGCCCATGGCTCTCTGCTGGGCGAAGTAGAGCTCGTAGTTGCACCACTCGCTGTTCACAAAGTGCCGGGAGAGTACAAAAATCACCTGAGAATAAAAAGAACAAACTTTAATTCCAGAATTTTGAATACAATTTTATTTGATGGGGTGTTTTGGCCATGAGAGACAGATGGCAGACTAAGACAGATGGCAGTACTTATTTTGAAGTACAATACTGCACTACCTTTCGGCTGCTTTCAATGTTGTCGATGATGTTGTCGATGATCCACTTCCCAGGCATGAAGTCCCTCTCGTGAATACACAGACGGTAAGGCTCCCTGTTGTTCTCCAAGCAGGGCAGGAGCTGATCCCTGACCCAGTCTCCGTCTGAGTGACAGTAGGATATGAAGGCGTGGTACACAAAGACCTCCCCCTCCCCAGCCGCCCTCTCCTTGTGGGCTCTGTATTTGGCCCTGACTATCTGGTAGGTGGCCTTGGCATACCAGGGAATATTGAAAATGTAGCAAATCAGCATCAGTATCATCACCACGGCGGCCGTCACGGCAACCGAGATGACAATCACCAGGCGTATGTCACAGGCCACTTGTGCAGGCAGGTAACGGGCTATGAGAGTGTTCAGGAAGGGCTCCGGGTGATAACACTTGTAATTCTCAGGCCACTCCGTGAGGTTCACTTTCCCCTGGGACTGGGTCTGCTGGATGAAGGCATGGAGCTCGCATGTACAATGGTACGGGTTATTGCCGGCACTGAGACGAGACAGTAGAGGCATCTCTCGGAAGGATTCCACGCTGATGACCCCAAACGAATTGCCGTCCAGGGTAAGTGACCGCAGGGAGGCGCTCCTCCAGTGCGGAGGGATGAACTTGATTTTATTCCCACTGAGCAGCAGTTCAGTGAGCTGGGTGGTTTGGCTGAAGAAGGTCATGTCCAGCTGGCCCAGGCCGCAGTTGGACAGGTCCAGGAACTGCATGGTGGTGGGCAGGCACTGCAGGGCCTCACTCACAAACTGGTTGTGGTGAGCGATCAGTCTAGTGATGTTCGGCTTCCACACGCAATCCCTGCTTCCCTCCGAGGACCCCAGCCCGTTGTAGCTCAGATCGAGGACCTGCAGTCGCTTAAACTCCTGAGTCAAGGATGACAATTCCTTTAGGCTGACAAGCCTGTTGTCGCTCACATTGAAGAAGCGAACATGGGGCACACTACCCATGTAGTCGCACCTCTTGTTATAGAGCACAGAGTCCAGCAGACGGTTGTTGGATACGTCCAGCGTCTCCACACTCCCCATCTCTGCCCAGGCGTCACACGGCACCGAGCTGAAGTACACGTACTGGAGGGACAGCTGCTTGACCTTGTTGAACCAAGTGAAGCGCCAGTCAAATCGCAGCACATCAGGATTACTGATATACCTGGTTGAACAGATTTTGAAATAAACAATTTATATATAACACAAGGCACAAGGAGAATAAATGTGACTGGTTAGTGTTGATCTATCACTTGTCGGATAGCCCCTTTAGGATTTACAGCTTTTTGCATTTAATAAATGCTAATGCTATTACTTTTTAGTTGTTTAGCAGACAATAGCATCAGTATCATCACATATCACCTATCATGCAGGATACTTACCAAAGGTCCAATCTATCCAATGTAAGGTTTGTTATGCTGGATCCTGCACCGCTGTCTTCAAATGTAGGTGAACGAGCAAAGTCGATGTACTGAAGCCTCAGTCTTTTCACAGTGTTGGCCTCCTGTATGTTTATTAAGGCCATTCGTAGAAGATTCTCATTGAACTTTCCACGATGAAAGATGAGCTGGTAGGCCTTAACGTACCTTAAATTGAAGAAAATGTCTTCCTTCCCCGTGAAGTACATGAACCCAAATAGGTTGCGGAACTGAATGACGGAGAAGGTCTTGTTTGCAATATCACTCAGCATTAAAGGGAGAGCTTGAGGTCTCTGGTCGATGGCCATATCAAATCCCATCTGCTGTGTCTGGATCACCTCTAAACTACCAAGTTCATAGTAGCTCAAATTGGAAGTGCACTTGATAGCAAAACCTTGTAATTTCATGTTTTTCAATGGCTGAAAGTCCCCCTTTTTGAGTCCCATGACCAGGGGTCCACCCATGGAAAGTACTTGGAGTTTTACTAGTTTGGAGAAGCCTTCCTCTAAGGTTGCATGTTCGTAGAGGTTATTAGACATGTCAAGTTTCTTGAGGTTTATTAGCGAAATCAGAGCTGGGGCAGGGATCTCACGCAGGGAGTTGTTGAAAATATTCAGAGACTCCAGGATGGGGTTGTGCTTGAAGGCATCTTCATCAATGTGGGAAAGGTTATTGAACTGCAGCTGAAGGACCTGAAGATGGGGGAGATTCTGGAAGTCTTCAGCATAGACAGTCTGAAGTTTGTTGTAGGAGAGATCCACCTCCTCCAGTGTGGATGGAAATTGTCTCCAGGGAATGCGGTCGAGCTGTCTTCCCAGGCAGTCTGCAGAACGGCCAGCGTTGTAAATACGACAAGCTCCTTCTTTGGAGATTGTTGTGGGGACCGTGGGCGTGGTCAGGGAGTGAGATGTGACCAATCCACAGATTAGAACACTTAGGCTCAGCAATGTCCAAAACATTGTGGATAGATCTGAAAAACAAATGGAAAGGAGAGATTGAAGTTTTGGCTGCCCTTCTGTGTATATCCAGCGACTAGGCAATATCATTTGTCTTCAGGATGCCTTGCTTAACTTTGGATGTCTTAACTGATGTGTTGATATTTATCTTGTTGAAAGAGAGAAGTGAAAACTGCCACTGTCTGCCATGCAGAAACAACATGGGTTAAGGGAAATTGAATAGCTTTCCCATTTCCCCTTTACCCATTGAGTATCTTAAACTTATGCAACATGTTTGTTTGAAATGCATCCCCGGGAAACAGATGGCAGAGGATGTGAAGTAATTGCAGTTCAAATTGCTTCATTTGTTCAAATAAATGTTCTCTAAATTATAGGTAAATCTGACCTGATGAGCCTAACATATATTTAGTATTGTGCCCTTTATATTTCTGAAGTAAACACAGTAAACACATATATTAATGACGTATTAATTAGACATGGTTTGATCCCACAAATATAAATGTTTTTCCTAATGTACTATTTAGTACTTTCTTTGTATTTGTTTCAAGAAAGTACACTGTGACATTGTTTTTTAAGGTATTTAAATCAAAGTATTCATTTATTAATATCATTTTGACTAAATATGTGTAAGTATGCACTGGCATACATAATACAGGGTTACCAGGAACTCTGTCAGCCTACCCTAGTACAGGGTGCTTGATTTACAAGTGAATACAGCCACACTAGGCTACCATATCATCAAAATATCTCATATAGGAACATCAACCTCTGCCATATCATCTGAGATACGAAAACCTGGGAAAAAACAATGACGAAACAAATGTGAAGGCTGGAAGATTCAGCATAAAGTTGTCCTTTACACTGCATCACATTCATATCTGCTTCCCTGGTTTTACTGACAAACTCCATCTACTTTACTCCATGTTATCCCCTTTATCTTAACTTGTCAGACTCGTCTCCATCACCACATAATTGTTATTTCTGTGTGTATCATCTGGTTTTATAACCCCACTAAACAAACAGTGGGATTCAGCTAAGATATGACGAGGCTTAAGTTAATATTTATGTTTGTACAAACATCGCCAATAGATTGCAGTAAATCATCAATTTCCTTTATTATTTATTTAATAGATCACTACGAGGGAGAGAGAGGCTGTGAATCTCTTATCAACTTGTCTAGGCCAGGGGTACGAAATATGTGAAAGATAATAAGATTCAAATATAATTCAAGTTTTGAATTACTCAGTGTATTAATTCAACATTATTTTAGTACATTGAAACAGTCCAGCCATTTCCCAAACCAGTGTATTCTATAATAAAAATGACACCAAAGAGCAGGAGTATTCAATATTTCTATCATATTGCCCCAGGTGTAATCCAAATGATTTTGGATTCTTCAGGGAAACATGCAACTTAGCCCCCTCTAGTCTCTCACAAGAATTTGATATCCAACCAAGAAACTCCTCACATTCTACAGGTCAACAGTGGTCGATATCATATTAGTCACTGTTCTGCTGAGTAAATATATGAATGTAATAGACTGTATCCATTCAATGATTCATGGTGCTCTCTGTTTGTTTATAGGGTTGCTCCTTCATGCTCTGTTCCTTAATGTCTTATTATTCTTTCGACAAGGAAAATCTTCTATAGTAATTATTGACTAATTAGAACAATGATTTGCACTCAATACAATATTACTTGGGCCTAAGACAATGTATTAGTAAGGTATAAGTATGGCCCATTATTCATTCAATAGTTTTTCAAAGCTTTAAAGGACAATTTCACCATTTAGGGTGTGCCCCCCTACATGTAAACATACATATATAATGTATTTGGAGTTCAGAGACTCCGGCTAGCAAGCCATTGAACTACTAGATACCATGGTTATTTCACTCATAGTTTTATAATTGGCTGAATTCAGGTAAACAGAAGGAACGAACATTAGTACTAAACATTAATCATTCACTGCCAATATTGGTAACAGACCTGGATGTTGACCTTGTTAGGAAAGAAATAAGACACTTAAAGAAAGTGTTTCTTTTTATTCTGAAAGCACATTTTCCGCTCCCCAGCTTATCTTGTCGGTTGCTATTTGTTGCAATTTCCTTAGTGTGTAGCAGACAAGTACCCAGACTGTGTAGGAGTGGTATGTGTGGTAAACAATCTCATCCTTACTCATAAACTCATTTTCAAACACACAAACCACACTCTACACTCTTTTGTGTGCGCAGGGGCCCCAATTTGTTTACGGAAGTTAATATCCTATAGCACACCACTGGCAAAGACAAGCGGCTGGGAAACCACATGTCTGCACACGCAGAGGGTATAATATTTGTTTTCATTGGACTCAGAAAGATAACATGCAGAATTCTGCCTTCATTTTGAAAGGAGACTAACCATATTACATAGTGATTTTCTTGCCATTGTCCTCCTTGAGCAGTGTAAACATAACTAAATAATCCCGCCAATAAACATACTAACAGAGATTGTCTCTACGGTGAAACAAAACAACTCCAGGCAACAGTGCCGTACTCGTACTACTCGTACTACTTGTACTACAGGAAGTTTATAGATCCAGATGAACTAGTTGCTGGCAGCAAGAACAGGGAACGAATGTTTACTGACAATTTGTTAAATAGTTAATTACGGTTGCAAGTCACAAGTCTAGAAAGTAGTTATCAAATGTGTGACTTGTTATTCTACTTAAGACTTGGTGTCTTTATTCCATCAAATTTAGAAAATGTAAGTTCTGGTTTTGTCAGATTATATGGTAAGGGTTTGTGGTTAGGGTGAGGATTATACAAATCGTTAATGATTGGTCATACAGATGTCCTCTAATGATCTCCATCATTCCGTGTTTGGGGAATGGTCAAAAACATATTCCAGGGGTAAGGGGGTTTGAAAGGTTGTGAGTTGGAACTCTAATATCTAATGTCTGCACTCTATATTTGCATCCTGGAGTAAGATGCCTAAACCCTACCTGCTACTTAGTTACATTTCAGAACATTTTGGATAAAATAATCTGCTAAATGGGACTGCTTTGACTTAATATGTTATATATATATAGCATATAAATATGTTATATCAGAATAGATATAACTATCATCTATTCTCTCTTTCAAATAATGAACAGCTACCTTGATGAAATGACAACATGGCCATTGATTGGATGGTGATTGTCATCATGGTGTGTGTCCAATGCTAGACGTGATATTTACCTAACAGTTGATATGCGGTTTGTCTTTATCGACAAGCTTTGGCGGTACCCATGCCAACAACCCCAAGCAGCACATACAGTGAAATCTGTTATGTTCCCTGATGGTCTGAATGTTTACAGGCTGCATACATACACCACAAACACAGGTGGAGAGGACGACGGGATGTGCGTCCAACCCAGGGTAGACCATTTCGTCCAGTACAACTATGTACCATCCACTTTCCTCTGCCGTGTGTTTGTTTGTACTTCCTTTGTATACTGTATGCTAGGTTTTAAATGTCCAAGTCCTAATAAAGTCAAAACATCAAGTGGGTAGCTGTAAATAATGTTGTGTTTGATAAAACCCGACTGGGTTTTATCCCCCATGTAAACAGCCTACTTCCAAGCCTTCTTGAGAAAGATTACCCAATCACTGCCTGCTCCTAAATGAATAAAAGTGTTTTCTAAACAACTTGATACTAAAAACCTGTTTCATACATCCTGTGATGGTCTGATAATACCTAAAAGGAAAAGCTGTTGTTTGTTCCTGTGATTTGGTCAGTTTGTTCTGCTCCCCCAGTGTGAACTACAGTGTGTACTACAGGGAGTACTACAGGGAGTACTACAGTGTGAACTACAGTGTGTACTACAGGGAGTACTACAGTGAGTACTACAGTGCAGCGGAGCAGCGGTTCTCAAACCATGGGTCGGGTCACAGGGGATTGACTGTGACCCGACACTGTTGTGGAGCAGTGGCTACTGGGCAGCAGTCCACCACATGTGCACCGAATACTCATTGACCGTTCCGACCATGGAATTTGCATTTGCCAAATCACATGTCACATACCTCTGAATTTGAAATCCTGTTTATATTCAGGTTATTTATGCATGTCTAAGTGGGCCTCAGAAGCTGAGGGTCACTTGTTCAACGGAACTTGGTTTCAAAAAGTTTGAAAAGGCTGCAGTACAACATACTTACATCTTGTCTCACCTCACTAATCCATCTGTGATTGGATTCAGATTCAGAGTATGCTTTATTAATCTGGAGGGAAATAGTTTCTGTCAAAATTGCTCTGCGATGGATAGAAAGCACTGTGTTGTCATGAAGATTATAAAATAAAATATAATTCGTAATATGAAACACAAACGTTACAGTAGGCTAACGCAATAAACAAACAAAAAGTCAGCCTACATATGAAGAGATATCCAAGATAACGCAATCACTCAACTCACTAGGGTCCAATCTAGTTTATAATGTTTATTGTGATGGAACAAATGTTCCCAAGGAAGTGAGACCATTCCTGGGCTTCCGCTTCAGGTTTCTATCACATATTGGAGCAGATGTTTGTGGCCTGATTCAAACCTGAGCCCATTGTGTCAGGTCACCGCCACTCTGTCTTGCTTGTTATAATTCTGTGTTTCTGTTAGAAACTGAACATTGTCTTAGCCTACCTTATTAAATGATTTAAAGGGTTAGTGTTAGGGTTTATCCATTACTCCAGAAAAGCCGCGTTTGCCAAATAGGCCTACAGACATTTCCTAAACGGTGGTGATGCCAGATCCTTGGGAAATAAGGTTTCAGGTTTCAGATTTGGCTGGTTAAAACGTGTTTTTCTTTAGGTCTGTAACCTGGCTAAATTGTTTGAATGTTGTTGAAATTTGTAAATAGTCCTCATTTATATAGCGCTTTTATCCAAAGCGCTTTACAGTGTTGACTGACATTCACCCATTCATGCACACATTCACGACGGAGTCAATCACGCAGGGCGACAGCCAGCTCGTCAGGAGCAATTAGGGTGAGGCGTCTTGCTCAGGGACACCACGACACTCGAACCAGCAACCTTGCGGTTACCAGCCAACCCGCTCTACCTCCTGAGCTAATGCCAAATTTGTTGAAGGTTTATTGATTATTCAGAAAGCTGATAGGCCTACGGTAACCTTGGTAACAGCCAATGATTATTCAGATTGATTTCCACAGAATAACTAACAGATCAAACTAAAGCACCGTAATTATTTTTTTTTATTTTATTAATCGAACTCTGGGGACACCTGTTTTTCTGTTCTCTTGTTATCCTGTTTTACCTGTTATCTTGTTAGATCCATGTAATGTCAACGGTTTCAAGACATAATCGCATGGATCACACTATTGACATATTCACACATATACATCTCACAAACACACACATACACCAATACAAAGAAATGAAACCACATACACAAGGCACATAAAAAAAAAATACACACAAGACACACACACACACACACACACACACACACACACACACGCACGCACGCACACACACACACACACACACACACGCACAGTAACAAAAGTGACTGGCAACAACTAAATAATCGTTGTAACCGATTGTAATTATGTATTAATTACTTTGGTTGAAAAGGTAGTTGCCGAGTGATGCCGAGGCACACTAACACACCAACGCACCCTTCAGAATTACTTCAGCATAGAAACAAACTACGTACCCAAGATGTCCTCCCAGTTGAAGACACTGACCAGAAACCCGCTCAGATAAAGGTCTCGACACTCACTGCATTGCAACTCCAGGAGCTCACTATACCCAGCTGTATTCACACAAATCAGAATTGAGAGGAAACGTAACTCAATTCTGTGTGAAAGGGGCGCTTCACATTCTTCACCTCAATGTGTTCGACCAATCATGTGGCCGGAGGCGGGGATATGTAAGTGCGTAATTGAACATAAAACTCTGCAGCAGAAAACTGTCAACAAGTGTCTGTAAAGGTTTCAAATACACCGTGTAGACTGGCCACTGTAGAAATACGATTATTATAATCCCATTCTGAACGCCTCATCTAATTGCGCGTATGAGTTTTCTTCTGTAGAATATCTCCGTAATGGAAAAGGTGACAAGAGGATACTCCACCCCTTTCGTGTCTCGGTTTCCGGCCAGTCCATCTGCCGTTTCCCCCAGAAGTCCTGCTTCAGCAAAGTAGGACCTGAGAGATCCGAGTTGAGCTCCACTGTGGTCCTCCTTTCTCTTCCTCGTGCCTGTTGGTGTGTGAGGGGGAGTGTGTGTGGGTGTGTGTGTGCACTCTTCTGGAATGTTGAATGCGTCAGTAGGAGCTCATCCAGCTGTGTGTGTGTGTATGTGTGTGTGTGTGTGTGTGTGTGTGTGTGTGTGTGTGTGTGTGTGTGTGTGTGTGTGTGTGT
>JAOPUD010000009.1:7969190-7980361 GCA_027122715.1 Trisopterus minutus
AAAATGTAGTGCATTTATCAAAATAACTTTAACTGGAGACCAATACCAACTCTGCTAGAAGCTAAAAGTCCACATTTCTACCATTCCAAATGTTTAGTCACTTTAGTGTAAAATTGAACTTGCTTGCTTAAAGTTGATGTCGCTGTTACTGCTCCATGTGTTTTTCAATGTATGTTTTGTACGACTTGTGTTGTTGAGGTGACTGTCTTGACTCGTGGGGGGGCCCCTTTGGCCCCCCCAGAGCAACGACTGCATCCACTGTGTACACTGAGGCCCTGTTAACCGTAGCAACAGAGTGGGGCAAATGAAGCGTTGGTTGTGAAATAGTGACACAGGGAGCCGCTATGGCACGGGGAGAACTCTCCAGCAGAACCCGGGCCTACAGGACAATATTCAGCTGATCTTTGGTCCTAGCGTCTTTGGGTCCTAGCATCTTGGGGTCCAGCCCCACTTTGACGTTCCATGCATGATGCTCTCCCGGTTGCTCTACCATGCTGACCTGCTCCAATCCCACTTTGATGTACGATACCCCACTTTTCTAGTACCATGCTGCACTGTACCCTACCCTGAAGGTCTTCTGGCCCAGCCACACTTGATGTTCCCCTTTCAGCGGAGTTTGCTGTCTTGACTTTAACATGCTTGGCTTTGGGTGCAGTCACTCCTATGCTCCTGGAAGTCACCATTTTGCTTTTTGCTACCTTTTAGCAACTTGGTAATTTGGCTTTTGCTGTTGCTTCAATTGAAATTATTTGCTTGTTCTCTGCCTTGCCTGTAGGATTGTCCTGTCAACCGCATTCTTGGCTGTTTGGTAGCCCTTAAAGTATTGTCGCTAATGAAATCTAATCATCTTGGAATTGGTGGTTTGGCACTGGGTAGTCATGCAGTTAACAGACTGGCCTGGGCTAATGTATGTATTTTTACCTTCACCCCATTCAGTATTGTCAACTGTTTATAGTTGGTTTACAGCTATAATTGACTTTTTGATTAAAAACTGCTTTCACCTGGATAAGCAGCTTAATGGCCTGTAGATGAGTCTTTAAATAGTTCATTTGTCAGTAGTCTACCATAATCAATTTATTGCCACTTTTGATTAATGACAACAAGCAGGCCCATGTTGCAATGTCCTATTGTAGACATTTTAGTTTACATTTGGTTATCCAAATGTCTTATCTAGCGAACATGTTTAATATGTACTGACTTTTGTATCTATCCTCTCTAGAGCATGAGGACCAACAAACTCGTTATCGCAAGTCTGCATGACCGTGCCCCAACACTTGTTGCTTCCAGAATAAACAGTTTTAATGACTGCATGGTTTGTGTTTTCATGCTGGTTTTGTGAGAAATGCTGGAAAGTGTTGCTTAAAGGTCTTGGTGAGTTTAACTTAAATATTTTATACTCTAACTTTTTCAACAGTTGCAACTATATATTTTGTAATTCCATTTGAATAAAAATATCCTCCATACAGCTTCTGCTGATCAAATTTGCAGTCAAGTCTCTAAATAAGTTCTGTGGTAGTGTTGAGCACTTTCATTGATGGGAGGGGAGCAGCGCAAATGTGATTCCGCAGTAGTTAATGATGCATATTAATATAAACAATTCTAGGACACTTCAGATAAACGTTCCCTACTTTACCACCTGGTCTATCAAACATGTGGGTGGATGTTCCCATGTGTTGTGTCACCAGTGTGGCTGAGCTAATCAACATCACACCTAATGGTCAAAAAGGACCTTAAAGGAGTAGTTCAGAATTTTGGATATCTGACCTAATTTTCAAGTGACCCAGTGTGTCATCATTGGAGACCATTTGCAACACTACTCATTCAGTCCTATTTGCAGAAATCACTGGTGCTAGGTTAGGGCAAGTCGAGGGGATCTGCTAGCCTGCCAATAAAGTTTTACCCACTCAAGTACACCCGAGGCTAACCAGTTATAATGCCCGAATATTGATTTTATTGATAAATTGTGTGATAATCAGAAAGAGAACCACAAATAGTTATGTTTGAGTATCACAGGCAACAATTAAAATGGGAGATGGTAAAGAATTACAGCGGAGTGTAGTAGAAATCTATACGGTAGTTTAACAGTGGCCTTTTGGGATTCATGATCCATGCAGGAGTGTGTCGCCCCATACCATTTAACAGGGGACTTCTCTTCTGTCATGTTGTACATTCCAAGTGGGGACCATCTTTTATATTTTAGAGTACAGTTTGTCTGTTCTTTGAATGTGAACTCGTGTAAGGGACAGTTATTGTGTAAATGATATTTTTCCACAATAACATGACTTCAGTTTTAACTACCACAATTTATCACAAGAAGGTCCCCTCTTGTACTATAAAGACTGACAGAATCAACAGTTGTCGTTGGTTAGCAAACACTCATTGAGTGAAACAGTGTGTGTGTGTGTTTTGCTGGATCCACTCTAGTGACAGACAGAGAGGGAGAAACTATGAGGTTACCTGCTTGTCATACTGTTCTCAGTCTAAGTTGGCAGGTGACAACGGATAGCATGCAAATGTAAAGGATTCGTTCACAACTCTCTCCACACCACAAAATGTCATTTTCAGGACTACGCGGTAGGACCCCTTCCCTTTCTCAGATTCAACAAAGAGTCATTGTTTTAAACAAAAACAAACCAAATGAACATTTCTCAGGGCAGGTATACATTAAATGGTGCCCTTTTGTGACTTGAACTTAAAGTAGCAGTATAATCTATGGTTAGGGTTTTCCTTAAAGAACCTGCTCCTTAACATATTGACGTTCACATGTCCTGAATATTGCAATAGACTATCAACAGGATGAGAGTGGAGGCATAAGGGATCAATCCTAATGGCAAACCAGTCATGATTATTCTAAATATAACTATTACATGTATACTTATATAATTATCATTAATACCTTATTATAGATTTTACTCTCATGAATAACACTGTAGTCCATTGGTCATTTTTAAAGAGAACACTTCTCCCTATAACCTATAGATGGCGGTAAAGCTTTCCTGTCTTGAATGCATCTCATCATTTGTCAACCATTTTGTGTGTCTAGTTGTGTGTGGTTAGTATATCCCCTCCAATGATCCATACTCCTAGCGTTCCAGTGCTTGGAGAGATATATCCAGACAGAACAAAGGATAGTTAGATCGATATCTGAATAAATATGTTCATAGATAAGTACATAGATAGTCGTAATTCATAGATAAGTTCATAGATAAAACATATTTTACAGGATCAATTTGACATGCAAAACGTGTGAAGATATCATTTGAGTACTTTATTAATTTTCACTGCACATCTTAAATTCCGGGGAACACGCCATCATGGAAGTATGTTATGTCCTTTAAAAATACATGTCATGAGGTGGCATTGGAAGGGCATGGAACATATATAAATCACTTTATTAGAATCTGTCATGTTATCTTTAAACTCATATATAAATCGATATAGATATCAAGACACATAATTGTGGCACACACATAAGATACAGTAGCCTACTTGGCACTCGAAAAACCCAAAGTAGAAACAGAGGACGACTAACTTCACCCGATCCAGCTGATACGTCCGCAGCAGGTGCTGTCCTGAATGCCTGAAAGCCAGTGTTTGTGTTAAACGGCCGGTTCATGAGTATGAGTTTGTGTTAAAAACCTGTAGTTCTCTATAGTATGCTGTAGCATTGGTTGCAGCAGCAGCAGCAGCAGCAGCAGCAGAAGCATTAGCATCTCTGAGCCAGTTTCAAGGGCAGATGCAGTCTGTGGCGTATTAAGTGATGTCATTAGAGCGATGGCCTGTAGTGGTGTGTGCGTGCGTGTGTGCGTGCGTGTGTGTGTGCGTGCGTGTGTGTGTGCGTGTGTGTGTGCGTGTGTGTGTGTGTGTGTGGGGGGGGGGGGGGTAATTAAGTAAAGTGCTCAATGGGAATCGTCTGTATATAATACACCAGTAGCACCGGCCAGAGCGGCAATGAAGGGTGAACATATTCTAGTTGCCGCAGCCACAACTCACTGCCCGCTTTTACCATCCACCCTCTTGACACACAGCCCTTCATTGAGGTGCTTAAACCAAAACCGAACAAGAGAAGAAGCCCCACAGGCCCAACAATGGCCGGTTCATTTTCTTAATTGAACCACTGTGTGGCTGCAGCGCCGTGCTGCTCTGTGATCCGCACAAAACTCTTTTTTAGAAAACACGATGGTACAGATTACAGCAGTTAAAGGAGAACTCTGATGATTTTTAACCCCATTATTGTTTTCTGAGGGTCACCCAATGTTGAGGGAAGCTAAAAACCTGGTGAAAATTGATTTGACCGAGCCAGAGCTCTGCACAGGCTGGCGCTGCTATGGAATAGCTACAACGCTAACCTATGGGGGCAAGCTCTTTTTCTGCTTTTGGGGCTTCTAAACACATTCAGGAAAGGACATATAACACAAATTGGTTCCTTACGAGACTCCACCGTGCTCGTTTAACTCAAATAGTGTGGCGAAACAGAATAAACTTAGCATTTTTGCATGTAAACACTCACCGCAGATTACCCTGTGGACATATCCAGAAAGCCCTTACTGGCCGAAAGCTGAACGGATGCACTCCCAGTGACTACCCAGTGGCTGTGCATCCACATGCATCCATTGACCCTCAGGAAAACATTGGGTGACCCTCAGGAAAATAATAATGGGGTTAAAAATCGCCGGAGTTCTCCTTTAAGATTGAGGCTGGTGGGTTCCTTGGACTCCTTTCAAAACAAAGCCATTAACATCTTACAAGTGTAAGTAGCAGTGATTTGACCACATGGTTCTGCTGGGGTTTATGCTGGGTTGGGGGTACGACTTTCTGCGCGAAAGGTACTAGATTCAATCCCCAATGTGCTGCGATGTCTCTAAGCCCTTTGCATGGATGAAGTGTCTGCTGAAATAGATTGGGACAGCCTAACAGGCCAAACACCGGGCATGTGGATGAGGACAAGCGCTAGTATATGACACAGTTAGCAGTCTGTTGCAGTGCAATGCAGTAAGCAGCAGCCCTCACATTAGGAGGACACAACAGCAAACCACCAGACCAGGCCCAGAGTGAAACTGTCTACATCTGACGGCAAGATATACCCATTGTTATATATTTCCGCTCTGGACTGAAATTAATAATCATCGTCTGTCGGCCCCAATGTCTGATTGACTATTTATATTTTCCTCAACATAATAATTAGTTTGGTTAAGCTGGGGGGAAGCAATATTATTTAACAATGGTTTCTGTGGCCAGTTGCAGCGACCGCTATATAATGAATTACCGTGCAAGCCCTCGGTCTATAGATTCAGAGTTATTTTATGAGTGGAAATTGTAGTCCAACAGCAGTGTTACTGCCATAGTGCAACCACTCAGTCAACACCACAGAGAGAATATGTTTTGTTGTTAATGATTACACTACGTGGTTAAGCAATATGCGTTGGGATCTGCCTCTGGCACTAGGTAAAGTTGGTGAATCACGCCATCTCTTTCTCTTCTGGGCGCCTTGGCTGGTTATGAAAATCATCCCAGTCAAAGTCTGTCTGTTAACATGGGTGTCCCTTGGTGGGAGTTGGGTGGTCGAGGTCAAAGTATTCAATGGTTATACATTATGTTATAACTATGGTCTATAAAACCTCAAACTAACAAGACAATACAGTCACATACATAGGCAGCAACGGTAGGATTCAGCACTGGCAGAGCAATGAAATACATAACATTCTTCACATAGCATATTGTAACAATCACAAGCTTTCTTTTCTCAGGTTAAACTATGAAATAACAAATCTACCACACAATCCACGAAACTTTAATCCTCCTCTGCCCATTGCACTATCATGTGGATGTATCTTTTGAACGGAAAAGGTTAAAGCAAAAAAGAACACCACGTTTACATTTTTTTTTTTTTGTACATTGGATGAAGGATGAATTGAAAGCAAAGGTCATGCATTTGGGTCCAGGATGAGCTGAATATTACACACAGGAGCCCTCTTGGCTGCTCTGGCTGCTGGGGCCAGAGTCAGAGACAGATGCTGTCGGGTCAACTTATAAGTCTGACCACCAACAAAAGCGTGAAAAGTAAATAATACATCTTGTATTAGCTTTTTTTTTACGCTGCTTCATGGCGTT
This sequence comes from Trisopterus minutus, assembly GCA_027122715.1. NCBI lineage: Eukaryota > Metazoa > Chordata > Actinopteri > Gadiformes > Gadidae > Trisopterus > Trisopterus minutus. The sequence goes on from JAOPUD010000009.1 coordinate 7,975,302, forward strand.
ATGGCACATCATCCATAAAATACGAATTATTAAATTATAATTACATAATTTGATACACAGTATTTCATGGACTCCCTTTCTGCATAATAAAATATTTGTATTTAGGTTCAGTGTATGTTTGTTTTGGTCATAATACAAATTTTTAAAAAGGATTTCTATTTTCGATTTTCTACAGCTGTAATAGCAATAGGGCTTGTACATCAGAATGCATCATGGGATTTTTTGTTGGTGATACTCCTCCATTTTGTTTTGAATCGAGAGGGTAGTAATAATGTAAAATCCTAAATGAAAAAATACCATAACCTAGGCTCATCAAAACTTTGTTTTGCCACGTCTCACATGAGAAATGCTGCAGCAGTTTCAAACACAACAATGTCACCAATAATGTCAAATAATTTCACGATTAATCACTAAACAATGACCAAAACACCATCACTACCAATAACATTCCTTTGCTCCTATACTTCCGAAACGGAGGCAGCCATTGCGTTGTGACGTCACGATGTACAAGCCCTATAGTATGATAAAATATATCTCATATTTGGGTTGTTATTACCACAAGATTGTTTAAATAAAAAGCACAGAGCAGAGCAAGAAACGGCAAGAACAAAGAGTAAGATCAAATATGCCTGATATCATTCCAAAAAAAGAAAAACCCTGCCTTTTCGCTGAGACACAGTGATGTTTCCAGAATGAGTTTGTACCCATCCGCCTACTTCCTGCCACGAGGCGGCTGCTCGCTTCCCAACACTGTTGTCGTGCTTGACTGCAGCGTTTACAGAGACAAGCGTGGCGGCCATGTTTCACCTCCTCCTCCTCTGCCAAAGGATTGTGCTTAGGGGCCAATGTCCCAAAAGAGTTAAGGCTTTCTTGTAGTTTCATCAGATATCCTTTTCAGATTTATTTATTTCCTTTACTTATAGAGATGCACTAAATAGATGTACTAACAAAGTTTCAATGAGCATGTGTGTATGTGTGTTTAGATGTATGAGCAGTGATAAAGGTTCACAATTTCACAAATAAGCACTATTAAGTATAGGTATTAAAGTGATTTGAGGACTGGTGGAAATATTTTAATTGGCTTAGTATTGTATTTTCCTCCACTTGTCGGATATGTATTTTGTTTTTAAGTCAGAAAAGGCAAGGTTCGCAAAGCACTTGTCGGAGTGTGGATCTTGATTCATTCTTGATATGTTTCCTATAATTCGTAGGCAACAATTCTTCAATTTGCAGACGACTCATTGTAAAATATGTTGTTTTGATTTGATGCAGCTTTCATACTACAGCCATAACAATTATGCTTTTTTATCAATTGAATCTGACATTCGGCTTGAATACTTTTTTCACACATTTTTCCCCAAAAAACGAAAAAAAAAAAAAAGAATAAAATCAATACAGGAGAAAAAGGTTCCTCAAGGAGAGCATCTCCAACTCTTTTTGTACCTCCATGCTCTGCGAACCTGACCTGGACGTCAGACGTTGGCCACGCCCGCTTCTTATTCCTCCTGTCACCATGGAGACCTCGGTGAAGACAGAGACAGGGGTTAGCGTTAGCGTGGGCTAAAGTTACAGCAGCCAGAGGGCGGAGACCGCCAGCAGCAGGGAGGAGCCCAGCGTGGAGGCCAGCGAGGCGGCCAGGGGCCCCGCGTTGTACACCAGGCGGTAGGAGATGACCTCCGTCTTCACGCCGTCCTCGGTGGCCATGCAGCGGAACACGCCCTCTTTCAGGGGCAGGTCCACCGCGGTGGGGCCCAGCACGCACGAGTCCCCGGAGAACAGGCAGGGGTAGCTCTTCATGAAGTTGTCCATCTCCCAGCGGTAGGTGGCGTGGAAGGAGCGCACGGGGCAGGGCAGGAACACAGAGGTGCTGGACCCCACCACCACGTTCTTGGGGGAGGTTTTGCGAAGCTTTTGTGCTGCTGACCAAGGGAAGGGTAGGGGGGAAAGCAGAAAATAAGATGAACGTGTGAATATATTGGCTATGGGGATCTTCATGATCATGACAAAAATGCAACAGTTGAGATGTTTGTGTGTTCTGTTTTGAAATCATGAAACATAATCTAGAGTTGATACCTTTTGTAGATGCATTAAAAAATATATATACTTTAATTCGTGATGGTTAAACTATTGAAAGTATTTTTGAGAGGTGATTCTCAAGTCAGTGATCTTTTCCAAGACACCATTCGACTGAGACTTTGCTACGTCTGACCCCCCATCTCTTATAGCTTCTTCCTTAAAATAACTGTCTAAGCTTTCTTCAGTGGAAAGCATTACTTTGTTTACTTCTTTGGTTTCAAGAAGTTTTGCCTTGCTCGTTCAGAAAAAAGACTGCATATTGTATCCCCCACCACCGGGGCCTCGTACATATTCATCGTAAATCGCTCTTCCCAAGGTTAGAACCCGTCTTCGCGATTGAAAGCAAGGCATCCGTTGATAGTTTGACGAAAGTATTTGCCCTGAAGGCTTTTTGCCGGGCCTCAATTATATGATAATAATCTGTAGCTGCGCAGCTCTGAAATATTTAATTAAGACAAGAGAAGAAGAGAACCATGATTTACACTCACCAGCAGCTTCCCCACAAACAGAAGCGTTGGACTGATCGAGGTTCTGAATCAGAGCCCTGTTGGACAATAACCGAGAGAGCGAGAGAAGAAATATTTAGTAACAGTAAGCAACACAAATAAATTGCCTGTGAGTCAAAGATCAGCTATGGGGCTGAAGCATCAGAGGTTTGTTAAAACAAATCTCTTTCAGATCCACAAAGTTAAAATGAAAAGGCACTCTGTGAAGTCCTGGTTTATTTATAGCTCCACCGTTAACCTCCATGTTATTTACTAGCTACAAAACACCAAATCACTTTCAAATATATTCAAATTAAGTTGTCATAAAACTGTGGACACATGACTTCATAACATCGCTTGCAGGCTTTTGATGTCTCATGATGCTTGCATAAATGCAAAGGTAAATTAACAATTCACATTCATTATCTGTTGGCACTTTAAAATATAAATAAAGATGAAACAATTTGCCACTCTTTCTCCTCAAGAAAACCAATTCCAAGGAAACAACATAGAACCTTTCACAATGGATACGATTTAGACGCAAAGAACATATAGCTGCAAACCCAATTGTTTGACGCTGACGCTGAATAAATGTTTTTCTGTATCTCTGTTCTGTGTGTGTGTGTGTGTGTGTGTGTGTCTCTCTCTCTCTCTTCTCTCTCTCTCTCTCTTCTCTCTTTCGATAACGTAATGAAAGGAGAAATATCTAAACATGCAGACACACACATACACAAACACACGCACATGCACAAAGGAAAAGGAAACAAAAGAGAAAAGACATTCAGTGAAGGCGCTACTTAGCTTCAGCATTAAGCCATAGAGGCTGCAGCTCAAAATTGAACGTGGGGCCGTAACCGTGACAACACAACACGCATCCGGCTCCCATGTTGTACTCCAGAGCCTGCAGCAGCTCGGTGGCAGTGAGGCCACTTCCTGCCTTACCCAGTGGTGATGTTGTAGCCAGTTGGAATGGGGACACACTTCCTCCTGGCCCTGTCCCATCCGCAGTACGGATCTCGTGAGAGGATGCAGTCCCTGCACGTGTCGCCATAACGACCGCAGTCAGCCAATTGCAGCCTCTGGACCTCCATCGCCGTGCCAACGTAGAGGTGTCCCTGCGAGCGGCGGGGGGAGGAGAGGACGCTGTGGTGTTAGACGATGACGCGGTGATGAATGTGTCCAGGTTTATTTTGCTTCATAAAAATAAAATACAGTGTTTGTTTAACAGTGATTCACAAAATTAAAACAAATCTATCTATCTATTTATATATATATATACAGTTATATTACTGAATTGGAATTTGTTCTAAACCTTGTGTTAAATAAATACATTTCTAAGACAACAAACAAAAGGGATTTTATTGCTAGCAGTCAACTAAGACACTTCTAGTTGACCGCTCTTAGGATCAGCTCCACTTGACTGGCTGAGCAGCGGGTCGAATGAGCGTTCTGCATCAGCGTCAGCGTGTGCATTTGGCCCGGGAAACGCCGGCATAACAATCAATGGGGGGCCCCCCCCCCCCCCTCGGCCGTGTTGGGGTCAAAACTCAACGGCGTACTCTTGCGTCAACTCTCCAACGTCACGCATAAACGATGACCTCCATCGTTTTACATTGCTTGTTTTCTGAGGTGAAATTTTTTTTTTCATTTTTTTTGTTTTGCTAATCGTGGATAGCGCGCGGAAAGCATTTTTCAGGGTTGCCCCGGCCTGATGTGTCTAGTCGACTACTCTGAAGGTTCTAGTTGTGCGCTCTTTGTCGTAAATGTATCTCATCACCTTGGGCCCGTCGATGGCCATGTTCTGGACGGGACCCTCGTTGTGGAACAGGGTGTACTTGGAGATGATGAAGACGTCTTCACTGGTGTGCAGGACCTTGAGAACCTTGCCTTGTTCTGGTCGGAGGCAGAGGGAGGAACGCGTCAGAGTCGATCACAGGGAACATGGAAGGTACATCAGAGCTATGTTATGCACCGGCACATTTCTCTGTGGGAGTTTTGATTAGATAGAGCAACGTACACGCACTAAGACGTGTGTACAGTGATATTAAACATCACACAAGACACACAAACATGGATCTCACAGACACAAGGGTCGACTGAGACGCACACAGACACACACACACACACACACAAAGACAGAAACAGCCATACAGAGGGTACACATTAACATAATGAGGCACTGAGATATTATGCAAACACAAAAGACACTCAGATGTGTCACACCACACACACACACACACACACACAAAAACACACAGCCAGACACTCAAACACTCGGCTTGCCGAGCTCTCTTGTCGGTCAAGCCTCTAGCACACACTCGATATGAATACAAAAATAGTGATGGAGTCTTAAGCTTGACATCTTAAAACCCGCTGCTAATCTGTGCCGGATGTGTGGCATATAGCCTCGTGCCTGTTGACGCCTCGAGAGAGAGAGAGAGAGAGAGAGAGAGAGAGAGAGAGAGAGAGAGAGAGAGAGAGAGAGAGAGAGAGAGAGAG
>JAOPUD010000009.1:8112673-8123071 GCA_027122715.1 Trisopterus minutus
ATAGACCTCCACAAGCAGCTTCTGTTCGCCGCTGGAAAAGATCCCGCTCGGTCCTTTTCGGACATTTGATCCATGATCGACATTCACGTTTATGGGCTGGTTACATATCTCATGAACGCGTGTAATCCACGATAACGTAAACCTGGCTGAACTAACCAAGGTGCGGCTGAACTGCGTTGATGGAACGGCTTTAGCAACAAGTGGAAGTTGGTGCTAGTTCTAACCGGGCTTAATCAACTAAGCGCTTCTTTCGTTAGCGACTTTGATGGAATACCCCTCTGGTAAGCCTCCGTGCTCTTAAAATTCTTCATGGCCGACCCATCGACGCCCAACGACCGCACTAAATAATTAAAAATATCCCCATAGGACACCTGAGGCCACCGCCGCATATCATCCACTCAGTGGAGTTCATTAACCTCGCGAAGTATAATTCCTCCATCCGACCTTTTAATGTTGGTTTTTGTCTCTACCCACGTTAGCCGCTCCATCTTACTTAGTTGTGTTTGTATATAGTTGTGTTTGTATGTAGTTGTGTTTGTATGTAGTTGTGTATGTATGTGGTAGTGTATGTATGTAGTTGTGTATGTAGCTAACTAGTCCATCGGAAGTTCCCACACAATCCGGAAGACAAGAAATGTAAAAAAGGGGCGTGGCTTAATAAGGTGAATACAATTTGGGTGCGAAGCTTTGGAAGATAAAATACACTTTATATTTTTTTATTTTTAACGTTTCCAATTGATTATATATTATGCTTGATTTGGTTATCTTGATTGAGGATGTGACGCATTGTATCAAACTCGAGGTCATGTGTGGTAGAAACTCGGTACTTCCCCATGAATAAAAAAACGTTCATGAGGTAAAATAAAAACCCACTCTAATTGGAAACCATTATTGGGGGGAAAATACATTAAAATGATCAGCGTGGTATCAACACAATAAAGGCGGAAGCAGATGGTTGATGAGTCACCGCCCCCGTCACAGGCCACGCCCTCTATCTAGGTCTAGGTCTAAATACTCAGAGGGAATGCTCGTCATACGGTCTTAATGCTCAGACCTACGATGGGGTGCATCTTTTTTTGAAAATAATTTACATTTAAAATTACAATCGCCCAGGCCCGCAATTGAAATCCTCAAAGCAAATATGCTGTCACAGAAACGAGCTTCCAGCTACGGAACCGGACTATTAGGGAGCTTCTTTTTTAGCACTCAAAATGGAGGCGAAGACCGAAACATGAACTTCCACTCCGTAGGTTCACCCACCATCACAGAGAAGGCCTCGTCTCATGAACTATTGGCGAATTTCAAAAGCGGAGGCGATCGTAAACCAAGACCCACGGATCAAGGTAGGGCCGCGCCGGGGAACAACTCGCAGGACGTCGACGACGACGACGACGACGAAGAAGGAGACGGTTCGCTGCCGTGCACTCAGGAGCTCCAGTCCGACACGGACGCGGACAGCCAGGCGGTGGACCCAGCGTTCGAAAGCCTCACCAAGCGAGTCATTTGCACTTTTCTCACAGACTATGTAAGGGCACCCAAGGCTAAAAGGAAGCAAGACCAGGTTCAAGTGACTATGAGAAGAGTGGTTGACGGCGTGCTTGAAAAACACCAATATGCATACAAGGGTAGGTGACCTGATCTGAAATCTAATCAGCCACATAAAGCCCCCCCCCCGACACGTGTTTATTATGAACCTTCCGTCAAGGAACCACATCGTTTCACATCTATGTGTGCATGCTATTTGATATACTACCATATTAAGTTAATAGTGAGAATGTACTTGTAGTCTACATTATTTTATATTGGTGTAACGATATATATATATAATGTTCGCATATACACCTCGAGTGATTGATCAGTTCAGCGGACTATGCCGAATTGAATACACGTTTCTTACCAACGTCCTTTTTATTTGAAGGTATGATCCAGAAATTGGAATTGGACGGCCGAGGGGAAGACATGAGTTTTGTCACGTCTGTGGCCAAGAGTCTCTTCGCAGACAGCACAACAAACTGGGGGCGCATTGCCAGTCTGGTGGCGTTCGGAGCAGCCTTGTGTCAGTACCTGGAGGCCAGTGGGAAAGAAGGCTGCGTGTCGCTGGTGGCCGAAGAGATTTCCTCATACCTCCTTTCAGACCAACGGGAATGGTTGGTCAAAAACAACTCATGGGTACGTTGTGACATATCTGACTTGGGTCGTGCTCACAGTGAAAATGTTCCTGTTGCGTAACTGCTTTGTTGTTCCTAAGCTGATCATGGCCTAGCTTCTCTGTAGCCTCTTGTCTACAGATTGTAATCTAACTTCATTTTGTTTGTCATTGTTTCAGGATGGCTTCGTAGAGTTTTTTCGAGTGTCCGACCCAGAGGCGGCAGTGAGAAACACACTCATGGCCTTTGCTGGCTTTGCTGGTCTTGGGGCCACGATAGCCCTATTAATCAGGTGAATTTGGGACTAAGTGAAGTTCTGTCTTTTTTTCTTCATCAAAAGACACAGCTACATGGACATGGACACAAACAAAATAAGATGTATATATCCTCATTTTTCTATTTATTTATTTTTTGTGAGCTACATAATAAAGTTGCTATGATGTTTAACTATGCAAATTCTTGGAAAATTACATTTTAAGCCAATAAGAAAAGGGTGAGAATATGAGTGATTGTGTGTTGTGTCTAGAGGTCAATAGGGCTTCGTCTCAAGGGAGAAAGAGAGAAATTTACCGGCAGTGCACAGGCACTGATGAGATGTTGGCCCACTTCCTTCCTGGTTATGGAAATACTATGGGCTAGGTCTGCATTTAGAAAGAACCTGCAGAGCAAGCGCCTGTGGCTCGCTGCTGTGCTGCAACCCAGTAGTGAAAATGTATGTATGTGTTGACTGGGGGAGAATGGCGATAAAATGGAATTAATACCCATTTGTAGCTTTTGTTTCTAAATACTGAGGCTACGCAAACCTGCTGTAATTTCTAGCTGATAGCGACGCAAATTAAAACATTCCATACTCTTGTATAGCTTGCACCATTGACAAAGATGTTTGTCAATAAAAAGATAAATGTTGCCTAATTTGGCCTTCTATACTTTTGACTTTGACACAGTGATGCATTACAGTGACCTTAACCCTATGCCAGATTCTGTTGAAATTGGTGGTATTTCTAAGAAGTTGAGCAGCTATTTCCGGGAAGTCAGACAACACCCACAGCTTGATCAGCATCACTTCAACCACACGCAATTTTTGGGGGTGTTTTGCAAAACAGCAGCTTACATACTCCTGCATCTTAACTAGTGCGTGCATGATGCTGTTGCTTAACCTGCCCTAGCTATACGCTCTGGGGAAATTGGGGTGACAAGCAGTTCATAACATCCGCCCAAATGTTTTTAATAACACTTCATGATTTGTTTTAACTTTCATTTTTGCAAAACAAAATAGATGCAATACTGGGTGCAGCTTCTGGCAGTGGCAAGCAGCTACTCCTATATTAAGGGTGTACATATCAGTTTAAGAAAAGGCCCAGCTGTTAGGTTGCACAACGTAATTGCTGGCAGAAGTGCAACCAAAGCACAACTTTTCGTTTGACTATTGGCTGGTGTATATGGTGTATCCTGCAGTAGTGCCTTTTTTGGGATATTCAAGTCAGCCAACATAACAATATAATCAACAGTGTCTTCTATTTGTATATTTAGATATTTTTTTATTTTGTCCGTGGTTAACTTTGGGGCGTTTGCACATACTTAACTTCTCCATGCACATACATGGAGAAGTTCTTGAGAGAGTTGATAAGGGTACAGCTGGACATATATTGTGGTGATGATGCAGACATTATATGGCGCTCTCTCAGCATGTGTCTGGCACTGATAATGTATGGGGAGATTAGTTGTAGCGGTCAGCCAAAAAGGCTGGGACCGGTGAAGTTGCAAGTGCAAACACTAGAGGGTCAGATGATGGCCTCAGCCTAGAGGTGCTTGGCTTATCCTCAAGCTGGTTATAGCGCCCCTTCGCTTTCCAACGAGGCTTCCTGTATGCCTGAGTGCCCTTCAGATGACTGTAATGTTGATCAATAAATTTAAGCATGTTCTACTGCAATTGTGCTCATTCATGGCTCTCCTCTAAATGAGAACTAATGACGTTTGCTGTGCCTGGCACATCAAAGTGTGTGTGTATATTCATATCCTTGTTTGTTCAGATCCTCCTGTCGTCTTGGGTTACAGGACAAACACGCTCTCGCTGAGGTCTTGGGAGGAAACTGAGTATAGCGTCACCATGGAGACGTCCCACGCTAGGTCCCCTCTAATCCTCTACAGCTAATGATGTTGGCCTGCACCTTGGTTACCAGTGCACATGTGCATTGTGAAGAATGGAGTGGCTACACAATGGGGAAAAGGTAGCTCAGGCAATCTCTCAGAGCAGATTGCAGCATACACTAGTGAGTTTGGTCTCCAGAAAAGGACTTGGTGCAGTGATGTTGAGCGGACACGGCAAGCATAGCAATTCTCAGTGGCCTTGATGTAAGAGAATTGCTAATTATGCAGATGTATTATTCAAACCTATGAGCATACATTATTATTAGTTATGCATATACATGCACGGAATGGTAGGGCTGCTATAGAGATGGCAGGCCAGAATGGGAGACGATAGTTGAAATTATTTATTCAGGTATTGCAAGGAAAGGTACAGCAGGAATCCACTAGCTGCTGTAGGAATGGACACATCCATGCTTTAGAGTGCATTAGAAAGTGTATAGGACACTATTAGGCCGAAAAGCATTGGATTTAATGGAGCATGGACACAATAGGAGCATATAAACTAAATATCTTTATTTGTTATGATACTGTTAGGATACAATTCCCACAAAAGTTGATAACTAACTAACTAAGAACTAATCTTGAACTCTTTAGTGCTCCTCAAGATTATGCAATGGTATTAAAGTCCATCAATAGCTAAGCCATTTAATATGGGGTTTCAATTCTTTACTTAGGTTCTCTCTGGTATGTTGCTTTGCTATGGTTTCAACAAGGAAGTCTATTATCATATTTCAAGCAATGCGGAACCCGACGGCAAAGAAGGAAGTTTTCCATTTGCCAAAAACCCTACCATTTTTCTCACTTCCTACACTGTAAAAAAAAAAAGAGGAAAAAAACTCAGTCGCATTGGGCATTCAGAACCGTTCTCATTGGTGCATTCTTGCATACTTCCTCATAGCAACAACCTTTAAAAGAAAACAAACTTTCAGGGAAGTCAGCTGACCTAAGTTTATCTTATCACAGATGTCACTCTGGCTGTTTTACTCGTTTACTCCTTCAGTACTTGGAAAATGTATTCAGCAGTAACTGAAGTTTTACTTAGAAGGGACACTAGTCAAAAGTCATTGAGTATTTTACTAGGTGTGTCAGCCAGAAACCGCCCACTCGACAAGGCTTGTGAACGGCCATGTGCAACGTGTTTCAGTTAGGGTGCGGTTGACAAAGAGCATATATGCTCAGGAAACCTCCCCAGGTTAAGAAAAGCATGACATAAAACAAGTTGGAGCTCCTATAGCAGCCACAGGTCACCGCCTGAGACTGTACTCTGATCCTTGGGGTGTGGGAATAGGTCAGAGATCACTCTTAATCCACTGGGCGATGTGTCAGGGCTGTCTATTTAGTTGTGTCATTATCCCTCTTTACAAAAGTCGTATTCTGGGACAGATGACTCGATTGTAATTCATATGGTCACATCAACACTGACATATGACCCAAGTGAGGTAAATATAGAAACATCACAAACAAGCTCTCTGTAAGCATATACTGGGTTTTTCTTTGATTACATGTGTGCATGTATCCAATTTTGTTGTTCGTTTTTAACTTTAACTCTTTTTTGTTTCGTTTAAACTTGCCTGTTCCTTATTCTTGGTAAATGCAAGCGAGAGAGACTGGTTCCTAAAATGGGCTGACCACCTTATATGGACTTCCTTCCTGAAAGGGGTGTAGACATTCCCGGCAGCAACATTCCTTCGTGTTTTGAGAGCAGTATGTTCCAAACTAGAACAAACAGGAAATGGTTAGGCATACTTGTGGAATCAATTTATGTAATCTACATTTTTTTGTAGATCTTTGTCATCCTCTCTTAAGCAATCAAACCAACTGCTGTGTAATAGTGGGCATTGTGAAGGGAAAAGCTTAGTCTCTGTGAATAGACATACATTTCTCTTATTCTCATTACTTTTTACCTTTTATTTTTTTGCCATTCTTAAAGCAGGATTGATCAAGGATTTTTCCCCAAAATACAAATAGCATAATTTTTCATGTTTAATGGAAGATAAACTAAAGAGCTGTATAAATAGGAGTATCAGTGGGTCACTCTTGGCCATAGCTGTTTACCCTCTCAGCAGTTTTGAAATGGCCATGTTAACTTAAGTCCAAACATGACTAGGTTATTCATAACCTTCCAGTGACCCATATCTTTCAGGTTCTTCAGAAACTACTGTGTCAAAACACAATAGTCATACAGATACAGTTATAGTTCACCCATTTCCCTCTGCAAGGTGAACTTGTATGATCCTATGACACAAGCTCATTCTCCTTTGGTCCTCCACCATGTTATGGGTAGCCACGTACTCGAAGTGGCTGGAGGCGTCTGTTTCCATAGACTCATGGTGTGGAGAGGTCAAAGGATTGGACAGGCCTGGGCTTGTTTGACCCAAATCCACAGAAGGTGTGATGTTGATGCTGGAATCGGCTGTCAGGTGTGCAAAGTAGGTTAAATGGTCTGTAAGTTGACCTCTCAACCCCCGGACCTCCCCTACTGTGTTCAGCTTTCACTAAACCGCAATTCATATATTCCCATAGTAACAGGTTTTGTTGATGTCTGGGATGCGGACACATTTTAGTGGGTCGGTTATAGGCGCCATTGGACCAAATGGAATGTTTTACAAAGTCCTGCTCGTAGTCAGAGGTGAATCTGGTCATGTGGAGAAGCTTATCATGTGGTCAACACACAATCCATGTGACCGCTCATATTTCAGGAATACATGAGTCATACATGGGAGTTGTTCAGTATTTTTTCTGAATATATAATAAATAAAATAAAAATAAAATAAAATAATAAAAATTTATAATAAAAATAATAATAATAAAAAATAAAATAAATAACAATATAATTAAAGCCTGGTAACCATGACGGTGTGTGTACATATCACTTGAGCTGAGGGTTTGTGGCAAGCTTGTGAGCACCTAGAGTGATCTTTTCACTGGTGGCTTGTTCAATACAGGATGAGTGCAGGGTTCAACTGAGTTGAAAGTCTCTTTCACAAGTAAATACAGGTGGTTAAGGTTGTTAAAGGGTCAACCTCCCAAACATTTTCAGGCTCTCTGGTCACCTGGCTGAGATATCCCTTGACTAAAATCTCCATTGCTACACATCTTGAGTTTTTGCTGGAGTGAATATGTGCAATCACTTTGATGGACATTTTGTCTGTGTTTGCATCTTGTCTCCGTGTGGACTGTTAATGTAATTAAACCTACCAATCACATGACAGAATCCCAATGCCACCATCCTGTGTAGTCTACAGTCAACAGAGAATGTTGACGGTTCAACTTGATGTTGTTAACGTGACCTAATCAGTGTTCCATGAGAATGTCAAAAAGTATGTGGGAAAGAGTTGTTTCCATTCCGAACTGTGGTCGGTCCTTGACCCCTTACATCTCACGGCCTTGGTCTGGCTTTATCCGCTCCAAATGTTATGGAAAAAAATGTTATGTTGTGAAATTCTAAACTTCACCTTTTGTGGAGTGTACAGTTCAGGGGACATTATGTTATGCTGAATTCAAGCAGACCATTTGAGCAATACTAGAAGGATTTACTGTCCTTGAAACAATCAGATTTAGTGATATGAAGGATCACTGAGTACTTCAAAAGGGACTGAGCTTTACAGTTCTAACACTCAAAGTGGCTGGATCTAGGCCATCCTCCATTTCCTACGAAAAAGTATTTTGTTTGTAGGCTTTATATAGTCTTAATACACTAAATACCATCAGGTAGCCCTGAAATGACTCTTTAAACAAAGTGGAGTGACTTTTTCTTAACTTAGCAGTCTGCCTCCTGGCTTTGATTTTACATTTCATTGAACATTGAGTGGAAGATATCAATAATCCAAAGTAGAAAATATCAGACTGTGAAGAAAGCCATCATCATCATCATCATCCTTTCTTGTGTTTATTACTCCACATACATTTCCACCTTCGTCAATGTAACGAAACAAGGATCATAACAGGTTCTGCATAAAGACCAAAAGTGGCCAACAGCAGCTGACAAATCCGGAAAGTTACTAGAACATGAACAAACCCTTAAGAGGGGTGGGGACACTTGGTGTGCAGATGTAGATTAGATGACGAATCACAACAAACGCATGGTGAATCAATGGACAGCTGTGTAATTAACATGTATAACTCAAGATAAGATGAAGAAACAATGATGGGAAATTCCAATTGCATTACTCAAAACTAGAGTGCTAGCCCTGATATATACTGTAGATACCAGAGTCTTTGTCGCCCTTTGTGCATACAATTTATCTGGAAACATGAGTCAAAATGATAAAAGAGACTGTGGTTAGTCAAACCCACTCATCACACATTCAACAGTCTGGGTCTCAATACCGTTGAGTCTGAAGAATTACTATTTGTCTGAACACCGAGTGTAATTATTCCTAAAATGGAAGAAGTTTCTAAGATAGAGGATAGGTTTGAGTGGCCTTCAACTAAAAGCTTGTAAGGTTCTCCAGAGTAAAACGTGACTTGCCATCCAAGGAATCTGTATCAGTATCACAATAGTGATACTGATATGAATGCGTATTTCCATGCATTTCATCCTTAATGCTTTAATTATGTTTTGATGAATAGACAGGCATGAGCATATACAAATGTTAGTTTAATTGCATTAAAAGTTTATTCATTTTAATATTTGCTGATACAGTAGGACAAGGAGAAGGAACGGCAAAAATATTGTCTTCGATAACATACGCTGTGCAGTAAACACAAAGCTCTATTATATTAATTGGTGGATATATCCAATTGAACTTCAGTTTTTAATACTATAGGCTACTGAGCTAGACTAATTGGCTGATAGAGTGAACCAGCCACAATCTCGTTCACTCTATTGACTCATGATTCCAGTAGTGATTTGGATGCATGTAGGGCGACAAAGCCTCTGTTATCGTGATATCAAGGCTAGGCGGAACCATTGTTAATCACTTTAAAAAAATATATATGTTTCGTATCACTGTGTGCTTGGGACTTATGGTGTGAACAGTCTAGGTTAGTTGGCAGGTTTTGTCTATTCCAAATAGCTCACAGTCAGTCAGACCAATGTTACGGTTGCATCACTGAATGTTGTGCGCAAAGAAATCTGCTGTTCTGTTTTGGTTTCAAAACTTTTGCATTTAGACGCATCATAATAAATTAAAGCCCTAGGGAGAAATCGCCTGATTAGTTTCATTAGCTGTACCACCACTTTGAAATTTCTTCCGCCGCCGCTGCGGCTAGGTATGACTCAAAGAGCAGTGGACGTTCAACCCATGGTTTATTCAGAGATACAAGGGAAACTGACTATGCACACTGGAGGTGGTTCATGGCTCTGCATTTGTGGCACAAAGCAAATTCTATAGGATGTATATTGGTATGGAGGGCATGGTGAGGAAGTCATGCCTATAGGGTCTGTTTTATCTAGGACAGTTTACCATTCATGGCGTTGTTTTGACCACTTGTGTGTGAGCAGAAACTACAGTAGTCAGAGCTATTATTAGCTCTTATATTGTGTCCGGCCTGCTTTAATACTGTGATGCCTAATGAGGTAATAGATTAAATTAGTTTACATCAAAAGCCATTTCAAGCCAAGATGAGAAAAATCCTCAGAGGTGTAGGACAATCAACGACCCCAAAGTGACTGATGAGACAGACAGACAAGCCTTTAGATGACGTCATCACCTTACAGTCTATTGGCTACATACCAAAACAAGACCAGCTCCCTTTACAATCCCAGAACAATCCCCAATGGATCCCACTGGAGGGTTGACTTTAGCTCACACGTCTGATGACGCCATTAACCTGTTGTTCACGACCCAGCTTTGTCCCGTCGTGTCCTATTTTATTCTCGGAAATATCCTTTTACCAGTCCTGCTGAATATTCTACGCCGCCACCCGGGAGAAACTGGAGCGAACGCTACCGAGCCAGGGTTCAAGTTGCATCTAGGACACCTGATAGGCGTGAGACGGACACCGCTGTGTGTTCCCTTGGGGAGCGTTCACACGGGACGACATAGTCAAACACGCACTGTTTAATTATGGAGGTTGTTTCCGTTACGATCAAACTGGCATGGAGGAAAGCGATTCAAGGTCAACAAGAGAACCCCCCCCCCCCCACCTGACCCCTCCC
>JAOPUD010000009.1:8159646-8170342 GCA_027122715.1 Trisopterus minutus
GACAGGTAGACTGACGTCATTGGGTGTTCTCATGGCCCCCAGAGCAGAATCAAAATGACATAAGTCAAGCATGTACCATGCTGTAATCTGCTTAACTGGATGCAGTGCTGAGTTGGCTCGGTTCAAACAAGCAGCATGCTGTGTCTTGTTTCGAACAACGACAAAAAGGGACGAGGAATTGCGCGTACACTTTTGTTTATCCTCAACCCAACTTGTCAGTCGCTTTGGACAAAAAAAAGCCTTGGCTTAAAGGCTCAACATCAAACCAACGCTTCCGCGCCCTGAATGACCCCCGCTAACAGAGGCAGACGCTGGGCGACTCGGTGGAGATGGAGATCGCCGCCATGCTGGAGAACAACTCGAGCATCCTGAAGTTCGGCTACCACTTCACCCAACAGGGCCCGCGGGCCCGGGCCGCCATGGCCATCACCAGAAACAACGACATGCGTCAGTATCTCAAAAACGCCTCAATCACATCAGATTGACCTAATAACTTCTACCCCATTCTTCTCATTAATAGGGATATGTTGTAAACACTGAGTAGTCTCTCCCAAAAAAGGAAAATATTTGATATTAAAATTGCTTTTTGTTCCGTAAACACTATTTAGCATGTTGTAATAACATCAGTTGTTGCCATGACTACTTTGTTTGTCCGTGAGCATCGCATCATCTGTACCGCTGTGGAAGAGATAGATGTGTTTTTTTTCTCCGCTTTTTTTCTCATAGTTCGCCAACAGAGGCTGCGATGAGCTTGAAGGAAGAAGTGAACACGAAAAACAAACATCCTGTTTTCTGTTGACCGATTTAGCGTCCCCTCGGAGCAAACGATTGTCTACGAAAAAGGTGGATTGCCATCAACTCCCCTTGTGCTGGCTCTGTCAGCACTTCTCTACATAGCCATGAGTTTTCACAGTGGTTTAACAAATCCTCCATGGTCAATACTCACATCCATGTCAATGTAAAAGCCATTTCATTTCATTAACTTCAGCCTGCTGTTCTTGTAGCCTGTTGACTTCATCATAAAAGCATGTATAGGTCACAAGCAAAATGTCAAGTGTCTTTCTTGTGCTTTTAGGGTGTGCGTTTGGCCCAAACATCCTCCAAAACCAGTGAACCCTCCATTTATGATTACGTGGTGCTAGAGGATGATAAACATTTGTAAATACTTTAAATAATAAAAACGTTTAAATAATGTCATAGATGGTCATAAAAGAGTGCTGTCATTTCTAAATGTTGTAATGTGCCAAAGGTCACAAATGAGTAGGTGACGTTTGATGTTCCCAGCATAAAATGAGACTTAACTGGACTTTTAAGTTATCAAATAGTTATCAAATTACCAAACCATTTAGAGGACAAAACTAAACTAAAGAGAATACCAATCATTTAAATGTATGAAATGTATATTGAAACTATTAAATACATTTTAAAATCAGCAGCTACGATCCCCAAAAGCCTTTTTGTTTGTTTTTTACTCTAATCCCTTAAAAAGTATTTTCTTGAGTTTCTAACTTTCCCCCAATGAGCACCTGACCTATTTTTACACTTGTTTTCAACCAGCAAAAACCTCCTTGTTCAGCGGTAGGGAATGTAACTCTGCCTTCTGGGCTTGGGTTACCAAGCTCCAAATATACCTCCACACTTGAAGGTTCGCAGGGGCTAGTGGGAGTGCACCGATGTGTGCCCAAGGAACTTTATGGGGCCTTCAGAAACGGCACGGAGCAGCTGCTGAGCTCGCAGGGGCTTCCGTCTCCCCGCCTGCGCTGGGGGCCGTCGTTCCGTTCCAACGTATGCGGTTTCGCTCTAGATTTGTTGTCAGGCCGTGTTCAACTTCAATCATGGTCCTTAATTGCATGGCTGGCTTCATGTCAACTTTGTAAAAGACCAAAAAAAAAAAAAAGGCACAGTCCGCTCAAAAGGTCATTTGATTTAAGACATGTAGGGCTTCCTCGGCCCCACGTCGTCTGCCACAGTGGCATTTGTCACAGAAAGCAGTCGTGTAATGATTTAAGGGTCAGCATTGCCATGCGGCACTCTATTTCTGGCCATTTATTTGTTCCACTGTAAAACACAGCTGTATTTTTGGACTGTAATGCCGGGTGGAATTATTTACTGAATGGCAACCAACTAGTGTCCCTGTGCAGCTCTGGGTTGATTAGATTGGGTAGAACCGGTACATTGATCTTGTAAAGGACACATGTGGTATTAAAGGTCATGATGCAAGACTCAAATCTGGAACCAGCACTTGTAGTTTTTACCACCAACTAATAAATAACAGCCAAAACAAATATGGATTCCCATCAAGAACATCACACAGTGAACCTTAAAGGATGAACCACGGTTTTTAATTGAGTGTTCCTAAGAACCATATCCCAATGGCGGTTGCCTTGTGACAGCAGTGCTGGAACAGAACTGTGATCTGAATGTGGGATATTATCGATAGATCCTTCCCGGCAGGATTAGCACCAATATCACTCTATTCGCTTGGTCCACAGCTGGTTGGCTATTGAAAAGTCCCTCCAGTGTCATGGGCATAGGTTCTTCCAATACTGACGTTCTCTGATGTGGACTTGAAGTGCATGTTAACAAACTTGTGTTCTACTTTTTCCCCTTACTGGCTCACAGAGCCTGTGAATGGTTTACCAAGGACAAAGGAAGGTGTGCCTTGTCTTCACTATAAATACTAGGTTGAGAGATAATGCAGAGACATTTCCATTTGCACAGTGAGTTTTTAAATATTACATTCGCTTTAACAAAATGATTATTGTTATTAGTCTGAATTGATGGGTGGACAGCACCACAGTCTGTCTGCCAAGGGCTGAAACTCGAAGCCTCTACATCCAAGTCCAGGGTGGGGGCATCAAAGACCCATCCTAGTCTTCCTCATCCCCTGGAGGAGGAGGAGGAGGAGCTAAAGGAGGGGGCTCGTCTTCATCAGAGTCAAACTCTACATTTTCATCTTTCACCCACTGGCCACTTCGATCTTGCAGCCACCCGTCGCTAAAAACAAATAATAAAGAACGGAAAGATTGTGTTATACTGACATCTAGTGGTGAGTTTGCACAAGAACAATAACAACACATTTAATGAGAAAAAAAACATACCTTTTCATTTGGAGGTAGTGCTCCAGTTCTCTCCTCCTCTCGGCTGTCACCGGCTCCGACGCTCTTGCTTTATCTTCCTTTTTACCTCGCAGAGGCTTTGAGTCACTGACTTTGACTAATAAAGAATCCAAACACAACGACAACTCTAATTAGACTCAGGGTAGGGTCTTTGGCTTGTGTGAACACACACTCTTCTCACACTCTTGATATACCTGCCGTGTAGCTACTGGGAGAACTTGCTGCTGGTGCTTCCTTTGAACCTGCGGTCCTTTCACACGCCTCAAGTGGTGCTGAGCCTGATGGTGCGGGGGGATCGGCTGGGTCTGAACTGCTTCCCTTTTCTGTTCTAAAAAAGATCGTTTTCTTTAGATCAAGCCAGGAGTGTGTAACTAACTCAAATGGTGATGTAGGGGTCGAAATAAATTCACTCACCTGAGCTTTTTGTGACAACTATTGTATGGGACAGTCTTGAGCAAGGCATGATGGGTTATCTTCCTGGTTTGTACCAATAGCGGGGCTGAACTGGAGGGCTCCTGAAATCACAAATTCTTTAAGCTGGTGAGGTCTTATATAGATGGCTGGGGAGAGAATGGCAGCATCTTAGTGGAGAAATAATAAATATAATAATAATAAAATAATAATAATAATGCACTATAGTGTATGTTAGTTATTCTCACCTGTCTTTCAGTCTGACTGTTTTCTTCCTCTCTCACATAGTTTGTATGTTGCCTCTTTGTAATTTCATGTTTAAGCTGGGATTTCTTGCCATAGTACCATTTCATCCCTATGTGGGCACATTGAGAGAATGCAGGCTGTTTTTAAAATACACACATTTACATAACACAATTATACTTCTATGGCTCAGATGTGTACATTTATCTAGTATTAATTGGAGATCATATCCCTATACAAATATGATTATATTGACTTGAGCAAAAGACTTGCAAGTCTCCTTGAGTACAAGACCTCTGCTCTTGTAAGGAAGATGTCCTTACCTTCTAGGTGCCTCCTCCCCTTTCTGTGGACCGTGAGCATGTCAATAGTGTCGAAAATAGGGCGGCTGGTACACACAAGGCAGGTGTATCTGGTAAGCAAAACAAATAAACTACTCAATCACTCAATGCGGGTCAAAAAGCTCGACGCCCTGTAAACCCATAGTGAAATTTTGTTGCGTTACCTTCCGTTCTTCATCAGATCAGCTTCGTCCTCTGGAATAAAGTGTGCTAGAAGATCAGCCACACGCCGTTTCTGGAACAGAATGCCAGTGTGCGGAATACTTTATTTCATAATCATCAAGCATGATCTACCGTGGGAATGTATGGCAGTGTACGTTCACAATTATACAACATGCTACTTACCTTTAAAATGTTTAATTGACTCGAGTCATTGCCCTCCCTCTTAAAGGACATTTCTATTGGTAATGTTGTTCTGACGAACAAGGTATTACACGTGAATTACTATCTTAAATATTGTTAATGATCCGAACCGGACCAGATGTTTAACTTGAGTCGATTACTTCCTGATTTAAAGCGAGGCATGATGGGAAACCCCCGGAACTGCAGCCACGATAAACAAAGTGATTATCACGCGTCCACGATGACAAGCTGACGGCGAGCTGACTTTTTGTAAACCAAGTAAGTATATGTTCATTGTCTTTGCTCGGTTTAACGGCAAATATTTAGCTTTCATAATCGTCGATGATTGTTGATAGCGTGGACCCTGACAATCGGTGACGAGATGGTACCGTGCTGCTCGCGGGACGAGGGGGCGCGTGATCGGCGGGGAATGTGACTCGCGCAGTCCCGTGCGCCGCGGGTCCCGGTAGGCTGCGGGTACTCTCTCCATGTCGGTGGACGAACGACCTCCGGTGCCGCCGGGCGGCTGCGGACTGCTCCGCGGACACCGCAGCAGGTCCTACGGTAGTCTGGTCAAGTGCGCCGCTCCTCCGGCGCGAGTTCTCCAACACAAAGTTCAGCCCGGAGAGACTCTTCAAGGCCTTGCGCTGAAATACGGAGTTTCTGTAAGTATGGACTTCTAGTGTATTGTTCGTTTTTTTTTATCATAATTGTTGGGTATTTGGTGTAACATAAATAAGAATTACAGATGACCACTTGCGTTACACCACAACAAATTCCTAGGGTGCATGGCTTGTATGCTTACTGGGCAAAACAACCTCGTAAACAAAAAACTAACAGCAAACTTCATGCCTGTCTATTATTGAACTATTCCATCCTCTGTTTCAGACGGAACAAATCAAGCGGGCGAACAGATTGTACACCAACGACTCTATATTCCTGAAGAAGATCTTGTTTATCCCAGCACTACTGTCAGACTCTCAAGCTGGCAGCTGCCCGGATTTACTCAAAGAGGATTCAGGTGAACGCACCACCTGTGTTTCTTCTCCGAGTGACAACACCGGCCTGTCGGTGACGGTACCGAGCTGCGCAGATGAAGACGGGCCAGAACTTTCTCCCATGGACTTCCTTAAAAGAATGGACTCTTTGATACGACAGTCCAAGAAGGCGGCTGTTCAAGGATGCCACGAGTGGGAGAACCGGTAAAAAATGTTTTTTATTTACAGCATTTGTACATCACCATGTAGGCACAATGTTATAATCATAAGAGAGAAACGTATACTATATTGAAATCCAAAAATGTGAGTTATATCAAGGGATGATTACACATTGGTTCCAACTATTTGGCTCTTAAGCTAGTTTCCTTGTACCAATAGTAGAGGATTAGCAGACTGAAGCTGTTGAGCTTACACTATGCTGTGGAAATGCATACACATTGGTCCAACTCTTTGGCTCTTCGTCTTCCTAGTTTCCTTCTACCAATAGTAGAGAATGAGCAGACTGAAGCCAAGAGAGTGACAACAGGTGTCACACATTGATGACTTCATAGGTGCATTCACTGTTGAGCAAACAGCAGGGGCTTTGCTAGACATACCGATAGTTATACTGGGGCTCAGGCCCAGTATAAAATATTTATTTCAGCCTGTTTTTAAGCATTTACAGTAAGTCTCAGGCATTAAACCCTGCATGTGGAAATAATAACAAAACCCAACTCAAACCATTAAAATATTGCACATTTGCATTAGCATCTTGCATTCTTTGAGCATCAAGCAATGCCATCTATTTTTAATTTGTAATATGAGGTCAATCACTTGACTGGGACTCAACTTTCTTCCTTCATAACCAATAAGAAGGCAGGCTGGTGAAGCCTGTGGGACGCGTCATAAGCAATGAGTCTGGTTGGAAGAACTTCCCTTCCCCCTCAACCATTTTTAAACAAAATGTCCACAAACCGTTTTTATTTTTTTTAAACTGCATGGTTTTCAACACGTAACGCGTCCTGACCGTACGTCTGACAACGCGTGTCTCCTTCCCATCACTTTCCCCCCCCCCCAGGTTTGCCGCCATCGAAGCGGCATGTAACGTCCCGGAGCGGCGATGCCTCCCGCGCTCCCAGAGCGGGGCGCCGGCGCCGAGCCAGCAGGCATCGCTGGTGGCGGTGCCCCTCACCGTCACCAAGCTCACAAAGACCCTCAGAGAGACGGAGGACGAGATCTTCCAGCTGTGATGCGGTCTGGGTATCCCCGCCGCGCTGGGTGGAGCGACCACGACAGCAGTGTTTTTAAAACAGGCTTGTAGGTCGATCTTTATGGCATACTGCTAGGTGGACAATCCCATTAGTGGCCATTATCACTGTCATTTTTTTGAGTGATGTCACTATACTGCCGTTCAGTGAATTGTGAAACTGGTTCAACTGGAACTGCATTGCCAGGTAGGCAAGTCTTGTATCACTGCCATTTAGTATGCAATGACAGTGGTGTGCTTGACAAGCTATTATTGCACTCCTAAAGTTTATTTATTGTTGGATCAGAAGCGATTGACATTGGCTGGTGAAATTGCTTCACGTTTTATATTTCATACAGATGATTGATTTCACGAGCGGCCAATTGAATGAATGCTTTGTATTTAAATAGGGGCTGGTCATATGAGAGCTCATGTTGCCAGCTGATCAAGAGTACTGCGTAATGATGACTAAGGGCCTGCTCATGTAATTTTCACATTAGCTTATTTATGCAGACCGTAGCTGTGGACCACTGACTGTCTAGCTTCATCCAAATTCAAACTTGGATAAAAAAAATAAAAGTTACAATAGAATGGTAGCTGATAATACTAATATTAATATATATACTGTATATATACACTTATATTTCTAGGCAATCTTTTGTATACAAATGTATACTTATTTGAGTGAAATAGCAGTATTTAATAAAGTTGGTAATTCCAATGTTAAAATGTGTCCTCAAATGATTGCACTACTTCTTGCAAGATGAACTCTTAGGTATTCCAAACTATTAAACTACTCAAGTGTAATTTGAATTAAATGTGGTTACCTATTTAACTTAAAACGCATACTTTTATATGCTGATAGTAAATTGAGACTCCTCTCATTTGAGTCTTACCATTAATGTATCTGTTCCAATTCAAGGCAAATTACTATCATTACCAAGTCAATTTGAAACTCATTGCTAAATTTCACATTTGTATTCAGAATTCTTTGTCGGCAATCAGTGGCATTGATTGCAGCTAGGCCTGCACAATTATTGCACAGGCCAGCAGATTTAACCCTCTTAATTTTTATACCACCATTAATATTCTCAATACTATATTACCATACAGTATAGTGCTAATATACTTGCTTTACTCTGGGGCTGGCATTCTGTTAGAGACCCCATGTGTGTAAAGTTGAATTGTGAAACGTTTGATTTAATAGCGAATTCCAAGTAATACATTTACACAATGTGTGTCATTGTGGTACCCCGGAGAGTCATGGCCTAACTACTTTCTAAGAAATCCACCAAATATTGTCGTTTAACTATGCTCTTTCGTGGTAGATATACCGTGTGCTGCAATCTCCAGAAAAAAACACAACAGCAAACAAATTCAAGTTTGTATTTATGCTCTTGTGGGACAACAAAGCAATCAGTTTTGGGATTTTTCTTCACGTATATTCTCTGGCAACCCAACTAGTTTATGACCGATTGTAAAGATGCGGATGACTCACCACATTGACCACAAGATGGCAGTGTCGTATCACTATCAAACTGAATAACCATTAATACTTAACGTCAGTAGTTACATTAAACGATATTAAATATATTATTGGACGGTAATTCCAATATTTATGAAAGAGGCCATATACTGAAAACCAGCAAATACGTGTGACTGCATATCAATGAACAAAATATACACAAGGCAAACTTTGTAATGCTTGACCTTTGAGCAACTACAGAAGTCATTTCGACTTCTTTCTTTCTCTATTATTCTTTCTTACTTGTTCTCAGATTTCAGATTGACAGGGCAGCATCGTTGACCAGGAGTCCACTCTTCTCGCACAGCCTACTGTTTTTATTACCAGTTCCATGTCTGCATCACAGAAGTGGATATTTGCGTCCGTCGCCGGCTACGAGCGTCTACGTCTCCCATAGTGGGCCGGTGGGGCTCCTGTCAGTTGGGACTGGAGGAGTCGGCCTCATATAGTCTCCTCCTCCACCATTTTGTTGAGTCCTGCGCAGATCTTGGTGAGGTGACCGTGGAAGGGCCCCGTGGGGTCGTAGAGCTTGGTGAGGAGCTCGGGGTCGGCATAATGGTTGAACACGTGGTTGATGCGCCCGTGGGACTTGGGGGTCAGGTGGTTCTTCACCAGCTTCAGCAGTAGGTCCCTACAGCCGGTCAGGATCTCGGCCATCACGGCCTTGTCGAAGGTGAACTCCACCTGTCATGGTTCAAGATGGGGATCGTTAGACACCACGATGGGATAGAGGCGGGTAGACCTGTTACTGTCTTGCTTTTCAGCATCTACAAGAATGCAGATAATGCAATATACTATTAGAATTGGCAAAAAGGAAGTTGCAAATAAATCACATTTCATCATGCCCTCGCCCTCAATTACATGCACATGCAGTGGCACAGACACACACACCCTCATTGTCATGCATCAACATGGACTCTTGTTCCTCAAGGGACAACCGTTGCTATACCATATAGTGGTGGCTTAGTCTCGTGACTGTTGTTCCTCAGGGAACGAACAAGGGTTAGCATGCTGACATGGCGCATGGGCGTGGCTAACAAGCGGCTCACCTCATGGAAGCTGATGGCCGTCATGGCCCCCTGGCGGAGTTTCCTCTTGAACTCCTGCGCCAGCTCCATCTCCTGCTTGTTGAAACAGGAGTGTCGGAACAGCACGCCGATCTTGACGGCGATCTTCACCAGGTTCTTGGTGACCTTCTGGGCCTCGGCACGGTTGCCGGAGTACTCCTTGGAGACGCGGTACAGCTCGTCCAGGATCTCGCTGGTGGTGTCGTCGATGAACATCTGGACTGAGGACTTGGTGGCCATGCTGCTCAGGATCTTCTTCTGGGCCTTCAAGGCCATCTCCTTGGAGCTGAACGACTCCATGGTTACCTGGAGGATAACAATGTGTCAAAGAGTTGCGTGAGCCAAGCAAAGGGAAGGTGTGATCTGCATGGACTAAACTAATTGGTAATAAAAAGAAACAAGGTAGCAAAGTTCTAAAGTTAAGTATTAAATAGAAGGTGAATAAAGTGTCATGTTTACAAGAGATAATGAAATGAAGTTACGGGATGAAGTGCATGGTTTAAAACAGTTGGAGAAGGTCTTCCAATGGTGGATCATTGCCTATAAAGATAACCCCACCCACAGTGTTGCATGTCTGCCTGTTCTTTTTTTTTTATTGTTTTGTTCTGGTGAAGTACCTTTTGACGGTACCCCTGGTACATGTCCTGTGGTTTGCTTGGTAGCTAGGAATGAGTCCCAACTGACCTGTAGAATTGAATTCTCTTCCAACTCATCCACAACAACACACTGGGCTCATTATGGCTCTGGCCTCATCCTCATACTGCCTGAATCCAGAATAAGTACAACTGGAAAATAACCGAAGTTACTAGAGGTTAGCCAACATTGCTGCCCCCCCCACCCATTTTCTATTTTTTTTGAAGAAATGCATCAAGGACAAGGGTATTTACAGGGACAGCCGGAGGAAGAGAGAGAATCACCCACAATTCCACCTGTTAGGTCCTCAAAAGGACTGCAAGTCTTTCATTACACACCGCTGAGAACAGTGGGTAGTGGGAGGTCGGGTGCCTTGTTCAAGGGCAGGGTAGAAGGAAGTAGTTATGGAGGAAGGGGGAGAGGAGGGAACACATGCTCTCATGTCCATGTGTCCCAGCTGGCGAGGGATTCTTGATTCTGGAAATTACTAAACCTTGCTTGTCTGACTTTTTGCCTTACGATAATGAGTGCTCACCTTCTTACACCAAAAAATACCACATTCTAAATTAAGTAGACAAATTAAAACTGAAAAGAATACACACAGATGAGTGCCATTGCTCCAGGTCATCTTTTTGTAATTGGTATTCTGGATTCAAAATGTCTGCAGAAGATATTTGCTAAAGCCGTGTAGACAAAATCTAAAATAACATGACTTTGTGTGTGTGTGTGTGTGCGTGTGCGTGTGCGTGTGCGTGTGCGTGTGCGTGTGTGTGTGTGTGTGTGTGTGTGTGT
>JAOPUD010000009.1:8216217-8229817 GCA_027122715.1 Trisopterus minutus
ACACACACACACACACACACACACACACGTAGTAAATCACAAAGTATATGTATACACACACACACACACACACACACACACACACACACACACACATATATTCACATAAGCCTGAACACATGTGCATCTGTATGCATGCCATGTACTAACTCACCAAGACGTGTGTACACGCACACCCACACAGACACTCTTAAACACACACACACACACACACACACACACCCCAACCCCTGAAAATAGCCTCATAAATAACCTGTCCTCTATGGCCCCCTGTGGAGGAGTCAGCCTGTGTGTTCACCAAACACTCTCCTCCTTTCATTACCTCCTGGCTCTAGGTCAGGACCCTCCTGCACCCCCTCTGCTGTGTTTTCACTTGTTCCCACCCAGCTCACCAGCTTTGCTATAGGCTGTCATCGTCCTACTAGCCGTCGCCATTTTACCTCCATGGGGGATTACCCGTCGATGCTCACGGACAGACATCCGGCTTTATTTCCTTCCGCTGAATTGCTAAATTACATGCATTATTCACTCGCTAATACCATGGCGCAACGACACATGCATTTACCGCTTTCACGCAAAACTATATGGGGCATTAAATATCTCCCATTATGTATATCCCCTATATTCCCCATTACATCGTCTCCCTCACTGCACGGCAACCACCGCTCCCCGCCTCCGCCCACTCTCACCGCCGCCTCCACACATGGCCCACATTCTGCCAACTATTTCAATCCTGCCTCCATCTTTGATCATTCGAGATGTGCAGGCCTGGGCTGGTAACGATATGCATGTGTGCAAAGATATCAGTTTAGCACATACACACATGTGTACAGACACCAGGAGAGCTCTGGTCACCAGTATGCAAACAGTGTGTAAAGATACCAGGAGTGCCCTGGTTCCCAGTAGGCAGTGTGTAAAGATACCAGGAGAGCCCTGGTTCCCAGTAGGCAGTGTGTTAAGATACCAGGAGAGCCCTGGTTCCCGGTATGCAGATGGTGAGTTAAGATACCAGGAGAGCCCTGGTTCCCAGTAGGCAGTGTGTAAAGATACCAGGAGAGCCCTGGTCCCCAGTAGGCAGTGTGTAAAGATACCAGGAGAGCCCTGGCTCCCAGTAGGCAGTGTGTAAAGATACCAGGAGAGCCCTGGCTCCCGGTATGCAGATGATGAGTTAAGATACCAGGAGAGCCCTGGTTCCTGGTATGCAGACGGTGTGTTAAGATACCAGGAGAGCCCTGGTTCCTGGTATGCAGACGGTGTGTTAAGATACCAGGATAGTTTGGTCCTCAGGATCCTGGGTGTAAGTTACCAGCATAGTGGGGTCAACAGTCTGCAGACAGTGTGTAGAGATACGCGGAGAGCTCAGCATTACGAGGGCTGCTGTGGGTTTCGTAATGCGGGCCGCAGCAACACCCCTGGGGGGGAGAAGGCAACTCGCTGACCACCATCTATTATGAATCACCTAATCAAAGTGGGGGTCATTTCTGTTGGTCATTTCTATGGGCCCCCCCGCCAGTTGGTGGGAGGCGGCTGATGGCTTTACGGTGCTATTTTCTGAGGTGTGGGTGCAGGAAACGGCCATTCCCATTACATTAGATTGAGTTGTTATTTGTTGTGGTTGTTGTTGTTGAGGTCGTTGGTGGCAAAGTACTGTTACTCTGTACCATGAAGCGCTCAATTTGAGGAAATAAAGGAAACACAATAACAAGGCTGGGTAAAGTTTCACCATGGACGGGAGTGTGGCCAGAGACAAGAGAGGTAGTTCCTCCAACATCACATTCTGAGTGCAATGTAATTGGATTTACACTGTTGGACCCACCACAACCATGAGGAGAATAAGCACGTAGAGAGACTTTGGTGAATGGATGGATGAATTGATGGGTGACATGATTAATGATTTCATAGATGGCTGGATCAATGGAAACATTCACAGATGGATCGATGCCCAGATGGATGGGTGAAAGGAAGAATTCATTAATTAATGGCTGGCAGGATGTTTTAATTGATAAACTTCAGTTGTAAAAAGATCAATGGATAGATAGAAGGATGGAGGGATTACACATTTTATGGATTGAAGGACGGATGGGTTAACAGATTAATTGACGCACAGATGGTTTATGAGATACAAGGGAATGGATGGATGGATGAATTGATGCATTCACAGATGGATGCATACATTGAGATTGTGCATAAATACAACACAAAAGCAACTCCAGTGCCAGTCTAGGCTGTGAGCGCATCGTTCAGTCCAAGGAGTTGCAGGCCTGAATTTACATTCCCTGTTGAATACTAAACAACCCACCGTGAATACATTAATAATGTATCCCTGAAACATAATAAACTAATGACGGATGACTGATTGATGATGTCTATTAAGTCATCATCTTGTCTCTAAATTATTATCTGTTTACTACCAACCGGCATCACCAAATTACTGCTCACCACAGCGGTTCATCAAGGCAAGCGAAGGCTTTATTATTGTGAAGAATTAGCCTTT
This sequence comes from Trisopterus minutus, assembly GCA_027122715.1. Lineage (NCBI taxonomy): Eukaryota > Metazoa > Chordata > Actinopteri > Gadiformes > Gadidae > Trisopterus > Trisopterus minutus. The sequence goes on from JAOPUD010000009.1 coordinate 8,218,712, forward strand.
TCACCCAAGAGAATTCATGTGATTTACAGAACTGTATTCTATTATTTACAAAGAACTAACCATTATTCACCAGTAAATGTCATGGGAGTGTAACCGATTATATATATTTATTTGAAACAACAGCAGAAGAAATCTGAAACTATGAAAGCGGGCTCCATCGACCCAAGGGCAAGGCAAGGAGCCATGCAAGCAAGTTCTCTCTATGATAACGTTTCACCGGGTCAATTCCTGAAGCTCAAAGCCACTTTGAGAGATTTGAAAGGTTGATCTTTTATTACAATGTTAAGTATTCAGGCCCCCGCCCGGGAGATATACATCTGAGGAAAATGTCTGGAAAAAGATTGTTCTTCCGATTATTACTTTCAGTTTTGTTTTCCAATATTCAGCCGTAAAGCTTATTTATGGACATTTTCTTCCCCGTTTAATATGAGTTTCAGTTCCTTCTGAAAGACAAGTCATAAGCTGCCGCTACAGGTATAATACTGCTCCCTCCGGCGCACAGATAGCACACTCATGGTCATAACCTTTATGCTTCCTTCCATGGCAGTGCTTGATCGATGCGTTAATAGCAAGCAGCGAAAAACATAAGGGCAGGAAGTCACAGTCCACCTGCCTCTGACCTTTCTCATGAAGAGAAAAGACGTGATACAAGAGTTCCTCCATCTTGTGGCCCTTCCACAACACAACACACGTCCACATCAGACGTGGATACAGAAGAGGGGCACTACACCTCAAATAGACAAGACTCCAAAGCAGAAAGAATGCAAGGTTTCATAGAGCAGACGCTTTGTTAAAGCGATGTGTTGACTGGGAGACGGGGAAGGGTAGGTTACGGGGCTGTCCAGTGCCATTAATATTTGATTGATACCACTGGAGTTGACCTTTAAGATATCCCGCTACTGAGTATTCTCACGCAACCTTTTCTTCCTCCCTGGGTTCTCCTCAGGAACTCCATTTTTTTTGATGAGGTCCACCACACGACACACATCCATACATAAAGGTCTGATCCATACATTACAATTAAACAGGGGACAGAAGGACACTTCGACGGAGGCGCTAGAGCACAAGGGGAAGGGGAAAAACGTGATCTTTAACCTGCAGGAACATGTGTACTTTAGGTCTCACAACAAGGCCTCCCTACGGCTAGCTCTATGTTTTGTTCCAGGGTGTAAAACCCAAAATACCTCAACTTTTAGTCAAATACACAAGCCAAGGCGGAAGAAAGGCAGCGCACTCAAAAGGAGCACAAATCCATAATTGCATTAAAGCGCAGCAGTGGAAACAACCACATCAATTGGCTGTATTCATGTGGATATAAATTAGATCAATAACAGTGTTATTTCTTTATCACATTATTATAATTCTGTCATGAAGTCAGCCAACAGTGTCTGGCATGTAAATGTCATTTTTGTCCGCATATTTGGTAAGTGGTTAACGGTTCAGGAGAAATGCAGTCTCTCCATGGAAATTTGCGCTTGCTCTGTGGGACCACTGAGGCCACCAAGTGTTCCACAGTTAAGTCAATCCTGCTCCAGGCCAGGTCACCACTTTACCCTCATACACTTCATCACAGTGTTTATTATACATTCATCTAACAGCTCACATGGAAGTCTAATAATCATAAACAAGGAGAACTATTGCACTCTTGTGCACAGTTTGAACCCAGGACCTACCAGCAGTTAGCCACCAACCGAGCGATAAATCAATAAAAGCAATAGAAAACGGTAGTAGACGTGCTGGTTATTTGTTGCTCTAAAGTTCATGGTGAACAATTATTTATTTATCTATTCCCATAATTCATATAAAGACCAGGAGCTCATCTATCTCTGTGATTGGATCAAAGACTGATGCAAGAGTTCATTGCATTGAGGTTTTGTATATTAAGTACATTTAAAAGTTTTCCTTTGTTTTGTTGAAAGATTTTCTTTATAACTGACCCGCTGTCTTCAAAGAATGAATCATAACCCTATGTAATATCATTGCAGCAGAAACTATTTAATAAAAAATAGGCACACTACATACTAAATATTATTTCCCTATTTACATGTATGCGTTTATTTTTGTTTAGATATTGCTATTAAACAATCCTCTTGAAACAGGAACGGCAGTAGCTAGTGACCAGCGAGCCTCCCATCATTTGTACAGTTGAAATTGGATTCTCTCGTCCTGTTAAAAAAGGAGGACAATAGGTGTCCCTGTCTGTAAATGACATGAGATTTAGCAGAATGGGTAGAACATAGCTCAGGCAGCCTCCTGGATAATGGTTTCATTTTTTGATGCTCTGTGTGGTGTCCCAGCGTTTCTCTGAGCGATTGTGGTGTCTGTCCAATTGATCTTGGCCATTTGATCAGGGAGCACTGGTGACATACTGTTAACCTTACACAGTGTGGGAGCATTAGAATCCATTGAGGCCTGCTCTTTCAGCCCGTCTGCACAATGTAATCCTGGCGGGTTCCCCCCCACGGCCCGCACTCATCCACCAGGGTGGCCAGTAAACCCTCTTGTCCCGAATAAAAATCACCCATTTGAAGGCGGACTTCCTGTTTATTGTCCAAATGGAGGCGGACTTGGTCTATTCCTTGCAATGGCAATTGATTCTATTTTGAGATTGCTCATTGATTAGGCTAGTTCAAAAAACAAGGCATTCTTTTTTCTCTCTACATTTCTCTTTACCGCCTGGATGTTTGCTCTAGCGAGGTTTGTACGCTTGCAGCGGTTTATTGGTTGGCGGGGTGAGGGTCATGCTGTTTCAAATGTTTACTGTCATGATGAGAAATGTGCTTTCAGACGAACGTCAAGTTCAGGGCGTGCCTGAGGAAATATAGCCGAGTGGGCACTAATGGATTTTGTAATTGGAAGTTGCATTGGTGGGATTATATCATTTGTAGGTGTGTTTCAAAAAGACCCCAAGTTTAATAGAAAGTGCCTCTGGGTAGAATTGGCCACTGCCTAACTCGGGACAGATTCTAATGGATTTCTTTAACCGACAGCTGCCCTATGGAGAAGACTATTATTTCATGTTGGTTACGCTTAAGTTGAATAACTTTTCACTTTGCAACCTTTCCAATATATAGACGTATTTTTTTTTCCTTTTTCTTCTTCCCCAAATTGATTTTACCACTGTAGTTGATACAGTGGAAAAAATGTATTTCCTTTGGGGCCAATTTTAAATGACATTTTAAGGTTAAAAGAACTAACGAGGAACTGCCGTCTGAATTGAGTTATTCAACTTCATGTCGAGGAGGAAAAAGTTGTAGCTTGTAGCTTACTCAGGTCAATGTGGCAGCTAATTTGGCTAAATGTGCTCTGGTTGGACAAAAATGGTTACTCCGATGCTTACAGGGAAAGGTAAAAACAAACGATGAGGTAAACATGAATCCTATCAACGCTGCTCACTAAGGGTTATGTTTAAATGTGTAACCTCCAAAACATCAAACGGGAGATTCAACCGCTCTAAATACATATTTTCGAAGCAGGTAGCTAGACTAGACATGGAGCTCTGTGTTTTTCCACCCTCAGTGCTTGACACATACATTTCACTACCCTGCTGGTAATTATCTTATACGACACATGTACTTCTCTGGCTAATCTGTTGTCTAGTAAAAGCCATTATTACTGAGCGAGTAATGCAAACATAAAACAATGTAGACGAAATTGTACCTGGCTGTGTTTTCAAACCCTAGGGCAGGACATTAAATGCCATTTGTTATTCAGTTCACACTACATGTGGGCTGCTAAAATGCTATTTCATATTGGCAGGAAATTAAAATGAGAACATTTAAAAATAGGCCGCTTAATGGAATGATGTGTTCGAATCTTGTTTTTTTTTTTCATTGCCTTGTTTGCGTAGACGCTGGGCCGCTGGCACTCAGTTTACCTCCTCGGAACATGCTGGTCTGTTTGGCCATACTGATAGCAGTCTCCTGAGTGTAATTTAATTTGACCCGATGCTAATAATGTCCTGATTCTTGTTTAGCAGAGCGCCGCTGATGTCCTCGGCCTAATTGAGAGTGACAGCTCAGCAGCGGTAGCTAGCCTGGCATGTTGTTTACCTGTAGAATGTCATCGGGTGAGGTTGGGGAAAACATTCATGTTGCGTTGTTTATTCTAAAACATTGTTTGTGTACGCATTCATTCGGTCATGCCTTTTTTTTTCTAACTACCCTTATTACCACTACAGGTACAGTTTCCCACCACTGTGGCCACGACTCTTTTGGCAGAGCATTTTTTAAATGTAGCTGACTTAACATAACAAAACAAATCACTTTCCTGACAACCAGACCCCTCCATCCATCCATCCATGCACCCATCCATTCATCCACTCCAATCCAACGTGCACGCACACGGACATGCGCATGCGAGCAATGCACGCACGTACGCACGCATGCACACAAGATACGTCGTTTACACCTACAGGCATATTAAAGTATCCAATTAGGCTAACCTGGGTGTCCTTGGATGGGGGAGGAGTCCTGCAGAACATTATACAGCAACACAGGCAGAATACCTAAAGACCGGAGCCGGTTTAATCTCACTCACTGGAGGAAACCGACTCACTCCCTGCACCCACACCCCTCACCGTCGCCAGCCCTGAGATATTATGGAAGTTTTAATATCTTTAGTTTATTGCATTTTGTTGCTTTGTGTGATAAACTGTATTTTAATCTTTTTTCTTGTTCCGTTGATAAATGCCCCCCGGACCTTGTTTATTTATGAAATACAAGAGAACAATTTTGCAGCACAATTACCTGCCTTGCTTTACCATGCTGCCTTAAGGTAAAGAAAGGATACATAAGCAAACATATCTTTTTATTTCATTTCCTCCACATTCGTTGTCCAAAATCAACTCATTTGGCCTTTCCACATAAACACCTCACTGATTGTCTTATGTCTTAAATTAGCAGCAAGCATCCTCCTGCTGAAACCAAGGTACAATGGGGATGTTCTTCCCCACTGCTGCATTAATGTTGGAGATGGGCTCGTTCCAGGATAGAGGGCAGGTCAGGATATGGTCAGGATTCACTTCTGCTGTATCTCAGCAGCGCATGATTGCCAGCCCAGGTGTTTCCGGTCCGTTGAGCACCTACCTGCTCCCAAACCCTGCAAGCACAGCGACCTCATCAGGCTCATGGCTGTCAGGGTTAATGCAGAGGTGAGCGAATCACACGACAGGGAATCTTTGCGATGAACTAGCGTCCACCACCACCCCTGGAATGCTGTAGGAGTGTCTAAGGGGAGGCAAGGAGCCAGACAAGGGAGATGTGTTGTTATGATGAGAATACGGTGTCTGGGAGATCAACTATTTTGTAGAAGAGTTTTTGTCCGTCTGTAGCCCTGGTAAAACAACAGCCTTTCCTCACGTACACACCTGCCATTTTATCACACAGCATATGGACGACCATATTTGGTCGTCCATATGGCGGGGGTTATCCGTCTTATTTAGAGTTTCAGCACACAGCTTTCCTACTTCTGAAACTCAAAGATCAATAAAACAAAGTATTTTGGAAAAAGTACTGAAAGTTTTTTTTTTTTTTTTTAAGTTAAGAAAAAATGCTGTGCAAAAGTAATTTCAGCCATTCCAGATAGAGATGAGAAGATGAAATCTACAAAAAAGGAGGGCGGGGGTGGGGGGGGGGGGAAGAATCGTTGAGCGAAAGCTCTGCAGGTAAGCTTTCTGTCCAAGAGAGAGTTCCACAGTCACACCTGATCAATAATGCGGCAATAAAGCACTTAATAGAGGTTTAGGCATGGTTGTCTGTCAGCATAGGTGATGGCGCCATTAAAGCGTTTCCCTACTTCTGGAAACTTCCATCTCTCTGCTTTAGCCGGCGTCATAAAGAACTCCTCCCCATCTCTTTATCGCTCCTACCCAGCCGTCTCCACATGCTCAGAATGAAAGAAAAGACTCCCATTTTTTCCCCTGTCCTCATTAGGTGTGCCAGAGAAGAGGATTTTGCGGCTCCCTTTGTCTCCTAAATCTGTCTCCTGGCCCCGTTGTGGGCCCCGTGACGAAGCTGGTGCCACAGCAGGTGTGATGGGAGGCACTGATATCGCTGCTCCTCTCTCAAGGAGACACTTCACAAGCAGTCAGGTAAATTACATGTTCTGGCTTTCCTCTTCATCCCGTGGGCCTCTGCGGTCTATAGGCGCCGTTATCGCTTCTCGTCCGGCCAAAAACATCACATAAATGGTAGTCACACATAGCCAAAGTCAAAGGAATATCTAGTCATTTGTTGGGATAAATTGCGTGTTTTGGATCGCGGGTTTCAGCAGGGTTGCGAGGTTCAGTTCCCATCTCGACTGTGATATAATATATATATATATATATAAAACAATTGGGAATAATGTGTAATTTGGCCAATGTGGAAAGGTTTTGTCTGTAGCATGTGGTTAACAGGGCTGACGTGTTGCATTTTACTGAAGGGTCGCTGTTTCTTGTAGGGCAGCGGCCCCCAACATTGGAGTCGGGATCCGGTACCGGCTAGTGGCTCATGTGGGACCGGGTCTCGACTTGGACTCAAACCTCTTCGGACACGGACTCGACAAGCCCTGGTCTTGAGCTCAACAAACACCATCTTGACTACAGCTTTGCAAGAAGGTAAGACCCATGATGCTACCACTGAGGTAAATCAACCGCTTTGCTGCAGCCACTCGACGGGCTATCCCGCCGTGTAACAGAAGGAATGAATACAATGTTTATTAGTAGTGAACTCAGTCCACGCTTTAATTAGTGCATGTTTCTGCGCCTGAAAAGCTTCATGGCCGTCTACGCTTTATGCTCTTGCATGTTGCAGAAAATATGCAACAGTGAGCCCTGGTGTCTATGATGGGTAACAGAATACGCTATACCACCGGCCCGCAGAAATATTGTCATAGTACCGGCCCGTGGTGTAAAAAAGGTTTGAGACGGCTGATGTAAGGGAGAGGAGGTCACAACCACAAAGTCTCAGATTCTGGTTGATTTGAATCTAGACTAATCATTATTTCAAACATGAACATACATGTCCCTGCAATAATTAAACGCCATAAATCGACTTTTGGAGCATTCCAGTGGGTAATAATTAAACCGTAAGCAACCAAATTGAGATGTTAAATCCTCCCCTGCAGGCAGGGTGGCAGTTCTAACATGCTCGGGCTAGACGTGTCTCTGGTGTTTTAAAAGTCAATGCAAACCATATTAATTTGATATATTTCAGCCAAACGTTAGCAGAACACTACATTATTATTTTAAATACATGATTGATTTTGGTAATTTCTCATGCCTGTGAAAAATAATCTCAAGAGGCGACTTAATTGAGCCTGCGATTATTTCTTGAATTTCCCGATGTGAGATCAGTGACTAGCACCAGAAATGAGATGCTCTATGCTATTCACATTCGCCTTTTCTAGGCTCGACGTTTTTTGTTTTGTTTTGTTTTTGTTTTTTAATGATCAAATGAGCTCTCAGGGAGGGATTGCATCTCTTCCGGACCACCAAATAGATAGCATTGTATGCCATTAGGTCCTCTTTCATATAGAGAAGCCCAATTGTCTCTAGCTCATACCGGTGTTTGCTGGACTCCTAGATCACTCGCCAATACCATGATTCCTGTTGGGCCAAAGCCTTGAAATCTATCATTTCCGTATCATTTGGGACCATAAGGGGGGTGCCTGGCTGTCACCGTGGGTCACAGTGACTCAGCCTTGGGGAACACACACACACACACACACACACACACACACACACACACACACACACACACACTATTTAAGAGCATACTATTCTTCCGTCTTCTCGCACATTCAATAATGTGGTTGATAATTGTGATCATTTGAATAGATTTCAAATTCAAGAACTATTCAACTGTGTCTCTATTGCTTATTCCTGTGAATATGCAGCTTGCCATGATGCTGTTCTGTCTGGCGCACTGTAGAATATGTGTTTAGTCCCTAGCCAGCCGTAGTTTACTCCAAAAGCTATTTACGGAAGCTCAGCTGCCACAAATAACGTTGTTGTTTGGCTTAAAATATTAAGTAAACAGTTAGACTAGATGTATAGGTTACCCAAATAACCCTGCATTTGGGTAATACTGGGTGCGCCGATTTCACAAATGGCTCTTTCCAGAGATGACTGAAAACAATAGATCATCCCATTGTCTCATAACACTCTATTTATTAATATTATATATTAATATATATATACATATAACATTGTAATTAGAACATGCAGCCCTTATTTTCGTTATATTGTTATAAATTATCGGTAACAATATCTTTCTTTGACAATTCACCATCCACTTCTGAAATTATACCTCTGAATAAAACTCATTCTGAGGGTAGTACTCTAAGCATATTCTCGCCCACCACAACTTGAATTGAATAGATTTTGTGCACCTTATACTACTATTTAGCTATGGACATGGTCACCTATTGTCCTCTTCAAGTGATTGTGGCTATCACCTAGCAGGGGGCAGGATAGACCATAATTAGTTTATGTGTACATGGACAGCGAAACCCAGTTAGGCAGAGTAACCATCTTGCAGACGTTATCGAGTTGAGGGATATACACATCTGACCGGTGTGTTTTGGGTCTTCTGCAATTAAATTCTGAAAGATGGAATCACATTCCACCTGGGTTCAGTGCCTGTGTTAATTACCTCCTTTACTTAGTCTTGCAAAATGTAAAAGTTTATTTTATTTTCCCTGCAGGTGATTTGATGAGGAGATATCAGTAATCTGAATTATTAACTCAATTTGAGAATGAATAAATTAATGAATAAAGTTTATGCCTCAAATAATATAAATATATGTTTAATCATTTAAAAAACTCAGTAGCAATCTGCTACATTCTCCCCCGCCCCCCATGAAAAAAACAACATTTAGATGCAGAGAAGGGTCATTCAATCGATTCGCAATTGAAATGCATTGGTTTAAATGTCGTTCAGTCCAACACGAAAAAAGTCAGAGATAGGCTCCCATTCAAAATGCATGGGGCAAAACTTTGTTCTGTGTAGCAGAGAAAGAAGTTGTACAATCGTCCTCCAGAACATGATTCAATCTATTCTATTTTTCATAACCATGTGCGTGCAAAAGCCTGATCGGGGGTCTAATATAATGCATTTGGATTCGCTGAAGAATGTGGACATCACAGCCAGGTAGCTAAAACACCCGTTTGTATGTGTCTGCATAAATTCGTTATCAATTCCGATGGCGTTCGGCTGAAACTGGGAATAGCACACTGTGGTGATTTGACAGGAAAGCTGTTGCTCTAATGCATCCACCTTAAAGGTCACTGTGTAATTCAACCCTGCCTCAGGAGTTCCCCCTGTGAACCCCCAACGCTGGTCAACATCAACATCATAGAGAGTGTGCGTGCGTGTGTGCGTGTGTGTGTGTGTGTGTGTGTTGGTGTTTATGTTTGTGTTTGTTTGCATGTGTGTCAGGGTGTGTGCACATGTGGAACATTTATGTGATTGTGTATTTGCAGTGTGTGTCAATATGAGCGTGTGTGTGTGTGTCTGTGTGTTTGTGTGTCTGTGTCTGTGACGGAACACTTTTCACTATATTGCTCATAGTGGGGCTGGTGCCCATCCATCAGTTCAAAGAGCAGAATAACCAAGAGTGACATCCAATTACTATATGCTAATTTGTTTTCTTTCTTTATTTATTTATTCAGGTTTTTGCCATTCATTTACTTAATTAACTATTGGGGACGCAAGCTATCATGAGCAGATTGCAATATTCTTTCAAATAACCAACCGTAATGAAATATATTATTAGCAATAACGCTAATGGAACAAGTGAGTAGAGAGGTGTCAGCATCACAAGATGGATGACATCTTAAGGACAGTGGGAAGAACAGGCTGTGTCGGTGTGGGGGAAAACAACTCTGTAGATGCGCTTAAAGATTTCTTACAGGGTGCTTTTGTTTGGCGGCGTCGCGTCCTGTGTCCACTCAGGTTTGTGTTATTTTCTGGTGTCATTCGTCTTTGTCATGTAAATCGATGTGTTGACTTGCATTGTCATTAGAAGCAACTTTTCATTTAGCTGGATTGTGTTGTGAGGACTATATATATATATACCTATATATATATTTTTCCTTTCTGTCTCTGCAAATGGGACGCTTAAAATTTAATGAAAATTCTAATTATGCAGGCTACAAGAAAGAGTTGCCATGGCTTCAGCGAAGGCGTAAATCAGGACCCATGGATGTATTTAGGTGTTACAGCGAGCCATGTACGGACTGAAGGGGTTTTAAGGTGAATCATGATATTCACGCTTCCAATGCTTTCCTCCTTGTTCTGTCCTGTTCTATCTCCTGTTCTCTCTGCTGATGGAAAAGCTGGCAAACGTCATGCATCGATGCTGCTTTGATAACCAACTGTAACATCATACAAGATTTAAGTTGTGAATAGGATACTTAAATATGAATCAGAATATACCAATGGTACACAACCATAATTGTTTGGGCTTGAGGTCAGGGAGGAGACGGGGAGGAGTCACTGAATGGACTCCTCCTTCCTCCCACCTTGTAGTGGTCTGGTACGACACTGGTAACGGGAATCAGAACCCGCAGTCCCCCACGACCTCTACAAACTAGCAGGTCAAGAGGTGGAGCTCTTCCTGTTTCTGCTGCCATGTCAGGACCCACAGCGTCCAAGGAGGTCGTCGGATCGATGCCCGAGAGGGTCGGGTTGTGTTCACAGCACGTCGTACCTTTCGGCAGGAGGTCCGGAGTGCGGTGAGACCCCGTCCGTTTAATGAACACGCCGGTCACTCTGGCTGAAACCAGTTTCCGTTCGGAGAGGAGGAAAAAAAGAAAGCTTCACTATGTCCGGTTAGAACCGGTGTTAAACCGACGGGTTTTATAACACAGGGTACATAGCACTACATAGCAGAGTGAGGACAATGGTTCCTGAGATATTTTCTCCGTTCTTGGAAAGCCATTATTTCTCAAAAGATTGTCAGACTGAAGATTCCTCTCCTGTTATTCGTCCAACTCGACTGACAGAACATACTTTTTTTTTTATTAAGTCACTAAAAGGTCTATTGTGTGTGTCTCTCTCTCTCTCTCTCTCTCTCTCTCTCTCTCTCTCTCTCTCTCTCTCTCTCTCTCTCTCTCTCTCT
>JAOPUD010000009.1:8491596-8504669 GCA_027122715.1 Trisopterus minutus
CACACACACACACACACACACACACACACACACACACACACACACACACACACACACACACACACACACACACGAGCCAAGCTGGGAATCAAATCCAACTGAAAGGTACTGGGTTCACACTCCAACGTGCAACTTGAACTCAAATGCCTATTGGCCTGGCATGCCCTGGGTCCGGCTTCACTTTTTGACCTAAATTACTCAATACAAGCAGTAGCAATAGCAACGGTTTTAGCACTATCAACATCACTAGCATCACTAGCATCCCTGTAGCACTAGCAATATTAGAAGTAATAGCAACTGCAACCACATCAGTGGCAATGGCAGAAGAAGCAGCAGAAGAAGCAGCAGTATAAATAGGACAAGCTCTAGCAATATAACTTGCAAGAGCACTGACAATAGTAGTATTAATGGCAACAAGACAAGCATAAGCATAAGCAGCAGCAATGGCACTAGCAATAGTAGAAGTAGTAGTTATAGCAACAACACATGCATTAGCAATAGCAACAGCGCTAGCAGTAGCCATGGTAGTTGTAGCAGTAGTAATTGCCGCAGTACAGTAGCAATAGCCATGGTCTAAAACATATTAGCACTAGCACGAGCAGAGGGCGTGGCGCTAGCGGTCGGAGTGCCTACCAGCAGGTGAGGATGCTGGCGGAGGTGAAGAGGATGATGGGCACGGGGTAGGAGGCACACAACAGCCCATGGTGGTAGAAGGCCCCCGAGATCTTCTGTCTGAGCCGCTCGCGCAGCGTCATCCTGGGGGGCGGGGTCAGCTGCCGGCCATCGGGGGGGAGTGCGGCGCGGCCGGGGAAGAGGCGGCGCGGGGCATCCAAGGACCTGCAGAGGAACAGGGAGCGGCCCGTCAGACTGAGGGATGGGAGTCAACGTTGAAGGGTAGGGATCTGAATCCCTTGGCCGATACAATAATCATCATCCTATGCTGGTGACAGGCTGGTTATTTCTTATGTTACACCTCGTGGTGCTACACATTTCGGCTGATACATCTGTGCATCGCAAGTCACAGTTTGCCGAGAGAGTTTCCCTATGTCCTCCTCAAAAATGTATTGGCAATGAAAAGTATCAAATCAATATTAGAAATAAATAAGTTGATCAATATAATAGATTTAAGAATGTAGTGTGGCGACAGTCCCACTGCAGGAACAATAAAATAAAAAAAACAATGCAATAATAATAAAAGCATTGGAATATACTGCAAGTAGTGGTTACTAAGTGTTTCCTTATCTAATAAGCTATTAATCCCTCTCTCTCCACCTCAACTTCACTGTATAATATTGCCGTCAAGATATCTTAAGATGAATAGATAATCATAAATGTCAATCTTATTGAGATAGAACGCATCACAACATTTTTTTGAAAAACACTATTAAATATTTAACATTTTCATAATAATTTGACACCAGTGGTGAAAGATTACTTACTCAGCACCCTGTCCTGGCTTTAGCTTTGGATTTCACTTGATTAAATTACATCATATTACATCAGAGGACACTAAAAAGGTCCATTCATGCTATGTTGAAAAGGGGAGGCCACTGCATGAAAAGTATGATTTTCGTCAGTTAACAGAATTGGAAATTGCAGTGGATCTTCAGGTCCACCACTGTTCGTGGGCAGCACAGAAAACTACCAGGAACTGCCCGGAATTCACGTGGATTTATTTTTGCACTCAACATGGAGAAATTATGTCGAGTTTAATCTATCTGTGCCCTGCAAGCTATAAACTTCTGACTTTCCATTAAAATGTCTGTCCGGATGGAGATGAAGCCAGGAAATGTTTGAAATTACATGTTTGAATACAATACCTTTGGAAACTAGATTAACAACCATGAACTGCTTTATAATAGGCTGGTTGTGGTTCTGTGACAGGACCAAGGATGGCTTCCTCAAAAACGTTTTGTAAACGTCTTTACTTTTACAAAACCTTTTTGCGTTTTTATATATAACATACTCCTTTAATTATTTTCAGCTGCCTATAAGACATAGTACGCAGGAACTTCCAGCCCAGCCAACCGGACCTCCCTGCTCAGGCGTTAGCCATGAAGAGTTCAGCCCAAAGTCCACAGAGAAGGATGAGGGTATGATTTATTATTACAGTAGTAAATATGAATATACCGTTAATATAGAAGATAAATCCGGTATATAGACAGCGGAAGTGTGATATGAATAATATCGTAGGTCAATGTGACATTTATTTCCCATTGTAGAGGCATTGTGTCCCCACGCAGTGCATTGAGCAGTAATGATTGACTGTACTAATTGTGTTCACAGCTGCTGAAAGAGAGGCAGGAGTGGAGTGTTCTAGCTCCACATGACCGGAACTTCAGGGGGGGGCATCACATTTGATTTAGTGTCCGTTGAGGAGGCCGGCTCCTTTGAGGGGGTGTCTGGATGGATTGTGAGGCCTCCATCCTTTCGCAGCCAGGGGCTTGTCCACCTGTGTGCCACACTACGGGCAAAACTGGAATCTAATCCAAAGTACACTGCTGCACATCAGACATTTTCAAACTGGAGAACCGCTGACAGAATGCACGCATGAGGCGGAGGCAGCAAAAATACATTTCCAGGGTCATCTGATGCCTCTTGTCCAGTGATGGACTAACTCTTTTGTTTTGGGCTAATAAATTTATTATAATAAGAAGAATAAGAAGAAGAAGAATTATTATTATTCTTAATATTATAAGGGGCGGATTTGTCAAAGCTCCCAAGCCAGGTTGACCAATATCAACAGATCTACCAACCAATCATGCGTTACTTTTACTTTTACTTTTGAAACGTCTGTGGTTTAATCCTGTGTGAGGTGAATTCTAGCCATGCATGTTGGAAAGCTAGTCAAACACTAATTTGTCACTATTGACACAGAGTTAGCAAGGGGTGAATGACCCTCCAGCTCCATGCTGGTTCGTTCTAGAACATCTATGGCACTTTCTAACGCGAAAACCACAGGCCGTTGATTGTAGGGAATTTCCTGGAATCCACATGGCCGAAAATTCTGTTTTTCGTGCAGTGGGCCTTTGCTCAACATGCTTGTTCAAGCTCTAAGGTTAGTCCATATCTTCAGCAACACGTGCGGTCAGCCGCCCCAGCACCAGCACCAGCACCAATAACAACTTTTCTTTCCAAAAAAGTGGGCGGCACCAGTCGGAAGAATGCCACCACATTGGCTCATTTTCCCAGTGGCGTGGAATCGCAAAACATGTTTTTGAACCCTAGCCGAGTTCAGAAACATACAAACAGCACAGGCACCGGTCGGTGCTCCTCCCTATAAAAGCAATTCATACATCCCACATGACTTGGTACTACACAGCGCTCATTCATAAGTAAAGAACCACTGTGAAAACAGGACGTATGCCAAGACTAGACAGAGGTAAACACCCCCCCACACACACACACACACACACCCCAGGAAAGAACACACCCCATACCACAAACATCTCAACACCAGAAGAATGATGAGTCATGACCACTACTTCTCTTCTGGCACCTAAAATACTACTAGGCAGAGTTTGTAGAGTAGTCGAATAGTAAATACAGCAAACCCGCTGTTGCAAGTCCATGACACAGACGCCACAATCTAGTCCATAGACCCAGTCCATGTTGTGAAGTTTCAAAATGTCTTTGATGATCAGACAATTGTTTGGCATAGGAGTTCCCAACACTTCCTGTAGCAAGCAATCTCTGGCTAGACAAAAGGGAAATGGGTTTGTGTGAAGGCTAGAAGTCCAACACTATCTAGAGCGTGTTAGGTCAAACCGGAGCGAGGTACGGGAACACAATGCGTGAAACTTTAAGACATTTAAGACAATAAATATCACCGTTATAAATGACATTGAGTCCACACTCACACACAGGATACCAGTGTTGATTGTTAGTGCATGTAGGTCACATGCACAAGCACTTCCACAACCGACTCTGCCAACGCTATCATTACTGCGCCAATCCCATGCAGTAATTAACCTAGAAATTACACTGGACCTTTGGCCAAGATAAGGCTGATCACCCTCAGCCCAATCACCACTGTGACACGTGTCGGGCAACATACCCGCAACATAATTGTTTACCTTTCCAAGGAACGAGCTCGGCCTGCACCCTAAAAGACTGCCCCCACTGACGTCACGCCAGGGAGAACGCGACCATACGCCGAGCCATGCTAGAGGCTGACCTGTGTTTACTGACCATACCTGCTCGCTGGAAGCCAGGCCAGCTCCCCGAACCACGACCGCTTGCGCCCCCTGATCGCTGCAGAGCCGGCAGCCCTCGGTTGTTTAACCTTCGCTGGTACCTCATGGTGTGCATAGAGCTCCCCTTTTCCCCGTGGCAGTGAGGCGGGGTGCATAGCTGTTCACCTGTCACCCCTGGTAGAATCATTCCCCGTGAGGAACCCGACCTTGTGGCTCTCTTGGTGGGCCGCTATAAAAACCAGCGGCGTTGAACGCACCAGGCTGACACACGCGACAGCCATCGCAGATGGCTCGCAACGTGGGAGCTTTGGGCGGGTAAGTCCTTCCTCAGCTGAACTGTCCCACGGTGAGGGGTGAGGTCACCCAGATACAGCGGAAAGTAACTGCTAGTCCCGTGTGAGTCGAGCGAACGGAAAGGAAGGTCGACGGTGCGCTGTGGTCTCCGTCATGTCTGGCGTGATAATGTGCTCCATGCGTCAGGTGCACCGACAGGCAGTGTCACCATTAGTAAACTAATCCGGGATTAAACCGATCGGAAATGACTCGGGGCCCTGTCCTCTGCTCCCACCCACGTGCAGCATGCAGCTCATTCTCAGGCATTGCTGCACACAGCAGTCTGCTGCCGAGAGCTCACTTCTGGTTGCCAGGGATAGCTTACACTGAAGCTGCACAATATGGTATGATCAATAACATGTTATAACCCTCGCTGCGTGGAATGAATGAAAAGGACAGATGATAAGAATACTATGTTTTATAGCACTTTTTTCAATAAAATAGTGGTTCCCATTAATATGGTGGTAAAAGGGAAAATTGAAGGAATGTCAAACACATTATAACAAAGATGAGACGTATATCTAAACATGGACTTTTATACACATTTGACAAACTCATCTTCCTCTCAGGTTGTAGAGAATGACTGTTCTGTGGTTTTCCTTGTCTTTGGCATGGACAGCATAGTCCTGCCAGAGGAATAAAGGCTCAGGATAAATGCCATGCCCTGCCAAAAAAAAACTGAACCCAATGACTTCTAATCAGTCTAATCAATTAAATCAAAGACTCCAGCCGTAGCATTAGCCTGGCATGATTCTGTGGTTTGGGCCAGCAGTGCCTATTAGGTAGATCTGTCAAGGTTTCCCAGAGAACATTAGACACAACGCCAACCCATGTGAAAAAACGACATGCTGAGAAACAACAATGTACCATCGGATGAAGAGAATTGCATGCATTAGAAAGCCCAAATTCTATTCCGAAACAGATTAAGGGTCACCTCAGCATGACCAAGTAGCATGGGGATTAATGCTTGTGGAACCACAAACCAACAATGTAACGGCAAAGCAAAGAGTTGCACTCCATACGCTAAAATAATGTCAAGAAACTAGTTATTCCATACTACGTCCACTACTAATTAAAATATATTATTACTCATGTTAGTCATCAAGGTATTCCAAGCACTGCCTTACCTCTTCTCAACACTACCCAGTATGCCCAACTTGAACGCATCTCCCGGCCCTATAGATTCCATGACCGCTATATCTAGAGCCTTCCCTGGCATTAAATACATTTTAAAGTGAAATAGCTTTCCTGAGGATGGTCCTCCGTCAAAACCTGCAGCAACATCAGTAGTACAGCAGCTGAGTCTGCATCCGAAAGCAAGTCCATGTGCTTGTTAAAAGTAAATGCCTTTGTGGGTGATGTCTGATGTGTCAAGTACACAGGTATTGTGAAGACTGCCAACTGGTTCAAACAGTATAGCAACAACCTATGGGGCTATTGCATCACCAACTACACAACCATAGCGGGGAAGGAACCAAACTGTCAATGAGTTACCATTGTCGTTATCGTTATTATTTGTCATTCTCAAAAAATGGTTAACGCTTCCATATTGACATTACAGTACGCCGGAGGCGTTTTATCAGAGGAACCACTGTAAGCGGAAGGGACCATCGGGGAAATACTGATATAAAAATTGAGTAATAAAAGAATAATGAATGTATCATATATATATATATCCAAAATTGTCTCACAAAGTCCCTATTGAAAAATAAAACCTTAAGTCTAACCTTATTCAAACTCTTCGTTTGATTCTGGTTGAGAGTGGAGGGACGTGGCTCAGGAAGACTCTATAAAGCAGGCTTCTGTACAGTATGCTTCTTCTATACAGTAGGCCGTGTGTTGACCAAAAGAACTACATAATGTAACACTGCACACAGTTTACTACACCAGGAGACCTGCATGGTGATGGGTGATGCAACTCGGTCGCAACGGCACCTGCCCGGAAGAAACTACAGCATAAACTATACGTCCACTTCTAATAATCGGCACAGCTCGAATCAATACAATGTTCCTGCAGCACATTGCAGCCCAACAGCAATAAGGACCCAACTTAAAGTGGCGTCACGCCACAGGGACACATGCTAACATTAGCCACCTACACTGCCTCCCCCAAGTATACACATTGGCTTTATTATCGTCCACACAAATGTAAACAGCGACTAAAGCTAGCCGTTAAACGAGTCCAATACACACTTTTATACAAACGTAATCAGTGAAACGAAAACACGTAAATATGCCAATGTTTTTGGCAAGCCTGTGATTAGCGCCTAGCAGCGATATTCAATAGCGTGATTTAGTTGTACCATGATGTAGATAGAGGGGGTCTGTGAATCACCCTCCTGACCACCCAGTGGCTCCCGTCATATAAACAACATTAATTTACGGTGTTTTCAAGCGCTACGGTAACCCTATACCTCTTCTATTCCTTGGTCCTGCGTGCTATATTTTGCTAGGTAGGCTAGCTAGGTTAGTGCGAATGTGAAGGTAAAGCTGCTAGTAGCTAAGCATGTAAACATACTGGCCTTGAAGAATTACACGTGGTTCACTCCACTGTCTTGGTCCGCAGTCCTTTGGTGTTTTTTGTGGTCCTTTTGGAAGATCCAGAAAAAGCCCGCTGGTTTTTGGATGTATCTTGAGTACTATCAGGTACCTGCCTCGATACAGCTACTTGCTTACATCAGTTACTGGTTGTCAAATCCCCAAGGAGACCTCTCCACTTCGACCTCTCATCCTTCGGTGTGGGTACACTGGGTTATGACGACATCTAGTGGTTCATTGACATAAACAGACTATGAGGTGTTCTTATGTTTTTATGTTTATTTAATTTTTAATTTCCAAATAAATTGGTCAGTTTATATCAATGTTCATAGCTTTTTTGTTTTTTTAATAACGTGAAGAAACTTTTCCCACAGGGTAAAAAAATTAACACCTGCCATAATCCAATGGTTCTTGGCCATTTGGCAGGTAACACCATTCTGGGTAACCTAGTGAAACAATTGCTTGGAAGGTCGATTTTTCCCATCTGAACCCTGCAGTCTCTAGAGATAACCTCAAAATATATTCTACAATCCTTTTATAATTATTGATGACATGACGATAGGTTTGCAGCAAATTCTCCCAATAGATCCTGTGGAATATACTGCACACATTGCACCCTGTCAAAGAAGTGTAAAAGTCAGCAAAGTATTTCAATCGATGTTTGTGGTTTCATATGCTTGTGGGGCCACCAAATTGTCCATTGATGCAGTATAATATTAAGGTCTGTATGTTCTTTTCAGGGTGGGTTAGCTAAACAAGCCAGCTGCCAATTGCTTTCCTTATACTGTGCTTACTTCAAATATAGACTGATAAACAAGTGCATGTTCTTTCCTGTGGATTATTCTTTTTGAGAAACAGTTTCTCAGGCTCTGGTTACCTTACATATGCTGGCCAATGCCAACAAGGGTCAAAGGAGCTGGTTGGCTGCCCTCTGCCAAGAGGTGCGTTGCTTACGGTCAAACAAACTAACATCTAGAGAACGGCGCTGGATGTCCCACGGGCAAAGAATGAGGCTCCTTTATCGTGAACCTTGTATTGAAAAAGTTTCCTCTGATTCGATGGCTTGTCCTTTTGAGTCTTCCTCCAACAGACTTCAACCTAAAAAACAGAACAGAATTGATCAATACAGATTTATTTTAGTACACTACCAACCAACACAATACACATAAATTTTACACAGCATCAACCAATGAAATAAATAAAAGAATATTAATAAAATTAAACAAAACTTCAAAGTCCATGAGTCTCCCAACCATCATAACTAAGTTTGCTCTGTTTTTGGTTATCCCTTGAATCAAACAAATCACCTTACATAGAAAAACATTCTTCAGTATTATTGTCACTTTTAGTCATTACCCACTTGCCTTTATCCAAAGTGACTAACAGTTGGAGACTGAGTACAACCAAGACCTACAAGCCATATGGAAACTCGAAACCAAGTACATGTAGCCGTAGACTAAAAAGCAAAATGCTAAATGCTCATTTGATTTCACAAATCTCCCACACGCACGCCCACTCACTTGTCCATGGATGTCCCTGCAGAAGCCGGTGGGGAGACCCTGTACGTGGAGTGTGAGACTACACTGGTGGGTCAGACCCTTCAGCAGCCTCTCAGAGCCTTCCACATCACCATCCTCGTCCTCGTCTTCCTCCCCTTCACAGCGGACCAGCATAACCATGTTTCCCTGCCGTGACAGACATTTTGTTCAGATACCAGTGACTGCAATAGACAGCAGAGACGGATCACAGAGACAGACAGAGGGATAGAGACTAACAGACAGATAGACAGACAGAGACACAGAGTGAGTGTGCGAGAGAGAGTCCAACCTTGAGCTTGGAGCAGACAGTGACAAAGCAGTAATGGCTGAAGTCCAGGACCGAGCCCACGCTGACCCCCAGACTGAGGAGCACAGTGAGGTCATCTACCAGGAGCACCGGGGGTCCCCAGCTCCCCAACGTCCCACCATCACCATCATCCTCTCCTGCAGCCCCAGAATCACTCACACTGGCCTGGACAAAGTCATACAGACCACGCAGGCCGACAGCCGGATCTCTGACAGAATGACAGGGAGAGGGAAAAGAGCAAGAGAGGGCGGGAAAAAAGATATGTATAATAATATACTACCAATGTATATGGAGAGTAGACAATTTGTTTCTGGTAAATATTTATAGAGCATGAATTGGATCATTTGCAGGTGACATCAGTCGTGATAAAACATTGTATAATGCATGTCGGATTCAACATAATGCATTTCCAATTCTAATTTTAAAAAGTAGTTTCCATTCTAAAAGAGATCCATTTGGTACCTGAGGAAGTCTAGTGCTTGGCTCTCGGTGTTAGAAGTCTTCTGAAGCAAAACATCCAAGGATTCCTTTAGCACTTCCAGGAATAGAAGCTGTCCCTTTTCCTTAGCTTGGGTGAGACTCACCCCCTGGACACACATTCAAAGACACACATTCAAACCTATACATTCAATTGCTTTTACGTGATGTTTACTTCAACAAGTCATCTGCGTCATTCCTACTTGAGATTAAGTTTGGATGAAGTGTAGATTTGAAAATAGCATACCAATCTCTGGCTGACCGCACTGTAGTGGCTGAAGGACTGTGCCAGGCCCAGAAAACAAACTTTGCAGCCCGCTGAAATACAAATGGTGTTTGTAAGATGTGTCTTCACATACGCAGAAGCGACTATTGCTGAAATGTTATAATTTCATCATAATTAATGTTGTCAATGTTATAATGAATCTGTACAACTACTACTTACCCCTTAGATAAAACGAGAGGAAATGATGGACAAGGAAAGAGGCATCCGCCCGTCTATCAGAAACCAAGATCAACTCTCCCTGTTATACACGTCAAACGTCAAATCACGATCAAGTTTAGTAATCAAGATGAACTGTACCGATATTCAAATAACGCTGCCTATAAAAAATATCAAACCAATACATGTTTCGGCCATGTGTTGATGGTATACTAACCCCTCGTTTAACGACGCTTAATGTCATATTCAGAGCACAACAATGATTACGATGTCAAAAAGAAACAGTACCTGTTTAAAGTTGTCGGGGCTGGTGTTCAATATAGCGTTCAGTTCGGGAAACATAGCTCAACAGTACAAACTACAGTGGGAAAACCACTGTCACCGGTTCAATTGAACATTGATGGCAACGCCAGCATCGTCTTCTTCAATTGCATTCTTACATTAAATATCGAAGAAGGCATATTGTTTTAAGATACTGTTTTAAACGGCAAATCATCTCTAACGACGCATATATACACAGCACACATCAAACAAACGTGGTTGCGACCATTCACTTCTTCGTCTGTAATGTTTAATGCCTTCATCACTGGTTTAAACTTCAGTGGACACAGCGCCACCTGTCGGTAGCATTCATTGAAGCACCCTGGTAGCGGATGTTGTACCAGAAGATGTCAGTGTGGAGCGCCTAGGCAGAGCGTCACAACCGCAGTAGGCCTACAAACGATGAGCGCCGTCAATCAGACATTTAACTCTGAATTCTTATTTAATCCCACAATTTACCTTAGATTGTATATAGTTTAGGATTTAAATATACTCAAATGCATAAAGAAAACCATTTAAAATAGTCTGTATATTCACAAAATATGCTTCAAGAAAGAGAGGGAGGTTGAGCCAATATTAATGTGATAATAGCGGTGATCGCAAAATGCA
The DNA here is from genome assembly GCA_027122715.1 of Trisopterus minutus. NCBI lineage: Eukaryota > Metazoa > Chordata > Actinopteri > Gadiformes > Gadidae > Trisopterus > Trisopterus minutus. Next base: position 8,502,358 of record JAOPUD010000009.1, read on the forward strand.
GAAGGGCCACGTTGTGGCAACGTGATGAGATTCAGGACGACAGGACTCCCAGGTCACACTTTTCTGTTATGACAGCGTGTGACACACTCAAATATAACACCAATGTATAAATAAAAACAGCACTCTCTCTCTGTCCGGTTTGCAGTCACTGAAAAGGGAGTTTAACCTTTGCCGGATCAAAAGTCACAAAGTTGATGATCTTTCCTGTGTGTTGTAAGAAAACACATCAGTAACCCACTCCCTCTATCACTGTAACATCACAAAGAATCTCCAATCACCAGAAGCCTCATAAAAACATTTATTTAAGGGTGTCTACTCACAAGCAGATCACACCGACCACTTGGTCAAGCTAATCTACGTCTCCACCACACGGACACTGGCAAGGGGCTTAGAGATGGAGAAGGGGGTTGAGCCTCGACCTCCCCTCCCCGCCTTGAGTCCCAGATCCCTGGGGAGGGGGGGGGTCTTAGGGGGTCAGGGGGTCCAGGGCTCTGTAGTCCTGGGTTGTGGCCGCTGGCCAAAGAACAAGGGTTGCTGCACAGAGGCGGGGAAGAGGAAGCGGGCACCGGCGGGGCTGCAGACGGGGCAGGGCGGCGAGGGGGGGTAGGTGTCATCCTCCCAACGCAGGACACGTCCGGCCCCCCCCCCGGAGGGTCTGCTGTGGTCGGGTCTGGGGCCGAGGGGCCAGGGCTGGGTGCCGTGGTGGATCGGGGTCATGTCGGGCACCTTGTAGAGGTAGACGTCGTAGTGGGAGAGTGGGCTGCCGGGGGGGCTCAGCTGGCTGCTGGAGGGGAGGCGGAGCTCCAGGCTGAGGGTGACCTGGTCCTGGGGAGGGAGGACAGGTGGACGTAGGGACGCACAAAGCAAAGCAACATGAATATGTGAAATAATGAAACGATGATGAGAAAGTATATACAGATAGACATACAGTATGTAGGGTAGATACAGACATACCAGTAGAGTACAAACCAAAAAAATGACAGACAGACAGACAGACAGACAGACAGACAGACAGATAGATAGATAGATAGATAGATAGATAGTCAGACAGACAGACCAACAAGTGAGATAAACACACACATACATACATACGTACATATGGACACACACACACACAGACAAACACACACACACACACACACACACACACGCACACGCACAGCTCGTTCAGCTCCAGTGGAGTCTGTATCTATGTTAATAACCATGACCGCGCCTTCATGAGCTCCCAGAAGCCCACCGTGGAAGGTCTCCCCAGCCCAGCTCTTTCTCCCTCTCGCCTGCACCTCCGGGCGGGTCAGAGAGGGAGAGAGAGCTGGGAGGAGGCCGGGGTGTTGGAGGAGGGTCTGCTAATGTGTGCTTACATTTCCATTAGAAAGAGAAAGAAAGAGGGCCCCCTTGTGATCGGCAGCCTAGGCATTGGCATTAGTAAATCAGACCACGGCACTCTCTCTCTCTCTCTCTCTCTCTCTCTCTCTCTCTCTCTCTCTCTCTCTCTTTCTCTCTCACTCTCTCTCTCTCTGCTTTGTCTAGTGTTTCAGTGCTTGCTCGACCACTATAGTGAGGCCATGAATGGATTGAAGCGATGGGAATGTGTATGCATGGATGTGTGTGTGTGTGTGTGTGTGTGTGTGTGTTTCCCACACACTTGCACTTCTGTTCCTTGTGCCTTGATGTATGCATGTTTCTGAATGATTCTTAATGTGGGTCTGTGTGTGTGAGTGTGTGTCTGTGGTGTGTGCGAGCGTGTGTGTCTGTGTGTGTGTGTCAGTGTGTGTGTGTGTGTGTGTGTGTGTGAGTGTGTCAGTAAATCTTTATCTTCTGCTCCAACTGTGTCAGTAGGCTAATTAATCATTTACTGTAAGAACCGGGTCAGAATAAGCTTGTGTCTGTGTGCAATACATACTGTGTGCATGAATACCATGCCAAACGATGTGCTGGCAATGCATTTACATTGCAGATATATGTTTACAACTGTGTACGTGTGTGTGTGTGTATGTGTGTGTGTGTGTGTGTGTATGTGCGCCCGTGCGTGCGTGTGTGCGTGCGTACGTGTGTGTGTGTGTGTGTGTGTGTGTGTATGTCGGGGGGTGCTGTTATACATGCAGCACTGTGTGTGTGTGCTTTCAGCCAATCGAAAAGCTTCCTACAGATTCCCAACACCATCATTCCACCACATGCTCGACCAATCACAGGCTTTGGTGGAATCCAATGTCCCATCGGGCTCAACTTGGCATATTAGGGAGGGAGAGAGAGAGAGAGAGAGAGAGAGAGAGAGAGAGAGAGAGAGAGAGAGAGAGAGAGAGAGAGAGAGA
>JAOPUD010000009.1:8752225-8771336 GCA_027122715.1 Trisopterus minutus
CACCGCCGAGTCAACCACCACCCACCAAAAAAAAAAAAACTTTCATAGAAAGTATGAAAGACCGTCAAAAGTATGTTATCCACTGCTCACGTGTCCGTGTTGTCAATTAGCTCGAGCCGAGCAGGGGGGGCGTGGCATTTGTGATTCTTGATTGGATGGAGGGGAGGGTGTGCAATTCGAAAAATGAATCGTTGGTCCAGTAAATCCAGCCGCCCGGGATTGTACCTTTAATAGGACGGATGCATTTATTTGATAACAATAGAAAAAATAGATAGGAAAAAGTAAATATTTATATGCTTTTAATTGCTTGATAATCTAAAATCACCTCCACGAAAATTCAACATACTAATTGGAACTGGAGATTATTAGAATCTGGAGACCTCTTTAAAAATATATCCCGTTTTCTTTCATTTTTTACATGCTAATCATTCTCCAACAACAACGGAGTTCTCTGAACACAAAACACTGTTTAAAGATTTACCTAATTTGTATTCTTTGAGTAGTAGTTAAGAATTATTTTGTTTTATTTTATGTTCATCACAACAATAACCCATATGCTCTTTAGGTTCCATCCGAACGCTATTAACTAATTATCCTTCTGCTCGTTAGGGTCCATCTGAACGCTAATAACGAATTATCCCGCTGCTCGTTAGGTTCTATCTGAACACTATCAACTAATTATCCCCTGCTCATTAGGTTCCATCAGAACACTTGAACTAATCATCCATGTGCTTGTTAGGTTTCACCAGAACACTATTAACTAAGAACAGATCTGATGCAGCAACATTGTTAATTAACATGATTAACATTGTTTATCCATCGGTACTTCTCTCTATAGCTGCTTTTTCACATACACGTAAGTCCTGCTATTCTCTTGCTATTTTCCTGATGCGCCGCATGGGTAAACAACATATCCTGACATTGGTATCCTGAAAATATCCAAAAAAAATACTACCCCTGAGGTTGTAATTTCGGTGGCAGAAATGTGTGAATGAGGCTTAGAATGTTGGTTTTTAGCACTTCACATTATTGGGCATGTTGATGACACTTCGGTCTGCATTTGCATGTTATTGAGTGGCACCCTAAAATCAGCCTGTTGCCTTTTATTCGCTGAATGGTTAAAAAATATTTAAATGTTGGCACTGCTTTTCAGAGTCGTGATCGTGACGAACGCTAAAAGATAGATCTTATCATAACCCTAAAAGTACACATCATACAATAAATTACAATACATATGTTTTTTTATTATTATTATTATTATTTACAACAGTTAGCTGAACATTATAGGGTCACCGCGTTCCACTCCGTTTGTTCAGTTAAAAACAGAAATCAACTACATTTGTCCCAGTGTTTGTTATATGTGAGGGGAAGCTAAAGAAATACACTCTTTCGCCGGTATCGCCGTCGTTCGCGACGCCTTTCTTCTTTGTCGTTTCTTCTATTTGTCTCTTACTCATGCCCCAATCTTTCATCGATCGATGCAGATGTTGTGGATGCAATGGAATATATGATGCATCACTGCAGCAACAGCAATTAATGGCGATGAGTTCTGCTTGTTCCGCCTCCGTGCTGTCTGTGGTCAAACGAAAACAACACTTTTCACGCCTCTTGTGAACTTATACCCTATGTCATATCCGGCCTTTTGCAAGCCCACCGTCCTAAACCCCCCGAATCACCCTCAGGTCCTGATATAAAAATGTGCCGAAAAGGCGGAGGACATGTGTGAAAACGGGTTATGAGGATTTCTCTGAGGTTCTAACATGCAGAGGGCATGTGAGGCAGTCCACCTCCCAGCAGATAAAGCACAGGACCCACCCACCATAACTGCATTTACTTTGATCTTATCAAATGTACAAATCACACTATCAAGATGCCATCTTAGATTATTCAGATTATTGTCAATGTTTATAATCTCATGGCCTGCAAGGAGCAGCAATTGTATAACATTCTTCAAAACATGTCTTGAACAGTGAAATATAGTTATGTAATTGTATGCTTTATGATAGTGAGATAGACATGAAGGTATGGGAGATAGAGGGAAGGACATGTAGCAAAGGACCATGGGCAGTTATCGGGGGCGCCCCTCATAGTTACTCTGTCTTAATATATAAATTAACTGTAAAATAAGATATAAGGTCACTTGTCATCTCAATGTCAGATCCCTGTCCCAATGTGTGTCCAGGCTTTTCTTGGGTTATCCGTTAAGCAGAGAACATTTCACATGGATTTAGATGGCTCTGATAGGGCAAAAATTCATGAAAAATCCAGGTATGTTTATTTAAGAAAATGTATCGGTTTAATTTAAATATCTTTCGCTCAAACACAATTCACATTGAAATACAATTTTGAGATAACATGATATGTACTTCATAGAAAACATATAAACATTTTTTCAGTTTTACAGTAACTACTGTATATACAATTATTAAGATGCCTCTTCAGACTTGTTCTTTGTGTTCAAGTGTTCTTTATGAACTTGTTTTTGCCGGTACCTGCTATATCTCTATGTGCCTTTTGTGTACGCAAGCATAGTAAAAGTAATTTGACCTGCCTTCAAGTGCATATCCCTTGATTACCAAAGTGCCGTCGCTGTGCATTGTAAAATCCTTAATCAATCCTAATATGAACAAAATATCCTGAATTAAAACAACTACCGTTTTAAACACATCCTAACACAGCATTTCTTTCTAAATAACCCTACTCCCAATAACATGAAACAGTACAATAAATAAATAAATGCATCGAAACCCAGCGGATATGTCGTCTAATCCTGAGGTTGGCTTACCAACCCCTAAATACAGTGTAATTCATTTGCCACCGGATCCCCATGTTTAGTTACATGACATTCAACATCAAGCATTCTATTCTACAGATGGCTTTCAGTAGAATTAATAACTATTTTAATACATTTTACTGGCGATAATACGTTAAAAACATTCTCTGTTTTCTTTACTAGTTCAAACGTCTATCTTGTAAGACTTGCTGCGCCTGCAAGCTCTGCGAAACCACACCCAGTAGAGGACAACCATGACGATCCAGTAACATGTGTACGCTGCACAACCCGCGATAAGGAAATGAGTTTCCATCGTCTTAGCGGGTTTCTGCCAGTTCTCCTGGCTCTCCTTGAAGATGGTGTAAAACAGCCCACCTAACAAGATGGCTGCCCACACCGACAACGGGAGGAGGGGGATGTAGTTGCCCACCATCTTGCGCCGGCCGGATGTTCCCCAGCTGCTTTTGTTCATGGTTAGAATGGCAAAGTATTTGGCGGGCAGCAGGCTGGTCATGTACAGGGCAGAGTAAAGAGACATGAACACCATGGCCATGTCCCCGCGAAGGATGCAGGCGTAGGACGCCTTCACCAACCCAATCAGCTGGATGCAGCAAAGGACCCAGAGGATGTCCCACAGGCTGCCTGTCCAAAACAGCTGAATGATGGTGGCGGTCACAAAGAAGGGGAAGACCCCGGAGACGATGGACTCGTAGGTCATCCAGAGGTGGTGCTTGTGCCACCACATCGCGTTAAAGAGCCACTCACGGAAGTAGGACTTGGTCCAGCGAGTTTGTTGGTTGAGCCAGCGTAGGAACTGGGCTGGTGTTTCTGTGTAACACTTGGAGCGAGCCGTGTATCTGAAAGAAGTTAATAGATTGAACGTGAGCTCTTTTGATTTTCATAAACAGATTATATTTGGTTTTGCTTTACTATAATGCTGTAAATACTGTCTGCAGGGACAATATAATATAAACAAAGAAATGCAATGTGCCACTGCATGTAGTCCACTTATTAGTATGAGCATAGTTAAACAATCACTTAGTATTATAGTAACACCCTCACTTAGTAGCATAGTTAGAAACTCAATCAGTAGCATAGTTACACTGATTTATTAGCATAGATACACATCAATTGGTAGAATAGCTGCACACTCAGTTGGTAGAATAGCTACACACTCACTTAGTAGCATAGCCCATGCTTAGCATGCGATTGGTCAAGTGTCTGTCATCCCCAAACGTGCAGTGAGTTCCGAGGAATGTCTGATTATACCAGGACTCCAGAAACTGTTGAAGGAGGTCATTCCTATACAGACCTATAGAGAGAAAGGTTTCAGCAGAAACATCAAACTTCAGAGCACGTATTACAGTCTAGAGACAATATGTTTTCATGGCTAGGTATGTTTTAACACAAAACATTTGAAAGTGTTTGCTTACCTAGCGGCCCACTGATGCAAGACACACAGTTGAAGAAGGACTGGCAGGACCTCTCGATGTTGAAAGCCATCCAGTAGCGAAGACTGCTCATGAAGCTGATGTAGGAGTCTTTGAGGTTGAGGATCATCACATCTCCCCCCACGGCACCGTACTTGTGGTTGCTCTCCAGAACCTTGCACAGCTCCACCGTAGCCAACGAGTCCAGCTTGGTGTCAGAGTCACAAACCTATGAGGAAGTCGATATCAAACAGTTTGGGTGTCACATGGTTTTCGGAATTTTGCGATGTTTCAATGCAATCAATGTAATATTATATTTAAAAAATATATGTAGAAAACATGATTAACATTATTATGACACACAGTTATACCTGTACTTTTAAACAGGTTAATTATAGTAACAAAGTTATACCTATACTATATAACATGATTATAAATGTAATACAACTGTACCTAACTATAACTACTAACTATATTACATGATTACATCATTGTCACGTTATACCTGTACTATATAACATAATGACAACATACATGATTATTGTATTGTAACAGAGTTACACCTTTAGTTTATAATATGATAATATTATTGTAATAAATGTTGATGTCTATATACATGATTATATTAGAGCACACAGATATACCTGTACTATGCAACATGACCATCTGAATCTTATCATGTTTGTAACACACACGACTATGTTTAATAGTATCACACCTGTATGTACCAGCATATTTAAGACATGATAATATTAATATATATTATTAATATTAATATAACACACTAATGTACTGGAATATGTCCTAACTGATTATATTCTTCTAATTGTTAATAGTATCATTATAACTCACCTGTATGTAGTCCACAGAGTCTCCCAGAGCCTTGAAGGCGGTGTACATGACCTCCCTCTTGCCGCCCCAGCGCTGCATGATGCAGACGCACCTCCTGCTGCCGATCAACTCCTCCACCTGCCTCCTCCCGGGGTCCTCGTAGCACACCTGGTCCCCCGCGCCCCCCGCGGCTGGGTCCCAGCTGTGGTAGTTGTTCTCCCACACGAAGCAGCCGGGGTCCTGGTCGGAAAACACCTCCCGGAACATGTCCATCATGTAGCGGTCGTCCTCCGAGTTGCCGTCCACCACCATGATGATGCGCAGCAGCTCGGGGGGGTACTGCAGCGCCCGGATGGACTGAAGGCACTCCCTGAGGTAGGCCGGGTCCTCCTGGTAGGCGGACACGGTGAAGCCGATGGTCTTGGTGTAGCTGCAGGGCTCGGTGCGCGCCTTCATCCTCCGGTGCTCTATGAAGGCGAAGAGGCTCTGGACCAGGACGTGTAGGGCCAGCAGCAGGCCGTAGAAGCCGAAGGAGATGATGCCGTAGGGAGAGGTGACGAGCTGGAAGCCCTTCACGTAGGCCCAGATCATCACCCCCAGCACGGCCAGGGCGAAGAGGAAGGTAAGGCAGGCCCGTACCAGGGAGCCCAGGTTTCGGAGCAACGGCTTTAGTTCCATGGTCTTCTGCACCTTGAGGACGAGGGGACGTTAGGCTGCTCTGAGACTCTGACCCCTCCCGCACGGGTGTTAATTACAGTTTTACTGTCTCTAAGTCACTTTATATGTAAGTGAACATCAGCTTTGGCACAGATTCCTGTCATCCAGAATTGTGTATAAATTCAGAAATAACAATGTTTCTGCTTTATTTCTAAGAATAAAAAGGATCGACTTCTGTAGAAGTTTAACAAAACTCAAGAAAGATGGTAAAACAGTTTAAAATACAGGGGAACTTGTTTAAAACATACCTTTACCCCTTTGTGGGAAAAAATGAATCAAAATATAAATAATTGGTTATTATGAATGTTGGGCATACCTGGCTTCAGTCAGTGTGGCATCCACTCGGAGTTTCTGTCGGTTCATGTGTGTGAGGAGGTCTTGGCTTTATAGTAGCTGGAATACTCTCATGTGGGGCCCATTGGTTTTTTTCTTTTTTTCCAAGCAGGGGATCGTCAATTACGAGCGCACCCATTGACTCAGTTGTGCGTCAGGACAAAAGGCGGTGGTTTTAGTGATTGTAGACAAATCCGAGTTTCCCAGCCATATGTGATGTGTTTTTCTTTTTTACTGTAGTACTACTTGCCAAAATGAAAGGCTTCGTTATTTTTTGCTGGTTTGGCTGCTTTCAAGGATTCCGTAATTTTAAGCAGAGAATCTCCTACTGGGACATAAACTGATTCCCTACCTTTTCCTACTTTTATTATATTAATATTAATAATAATAATAATAATAATAGTATTGATGATAATACGAAACATATGCAGACCAAATGAGAAACTTTCAGAATTTTTATATTGGACGCCTCAGAGATTCCCTGCGCTCAATTTATCGCTCTTTTAGACCGTTTGTATTGTGCTGCGCGTTTATGTGCATAAGTGCGGTAAACTCAGACCTCACAGTAGCGCTCCCTCTCATATCTGAATTGCAAAATGCGTTCATGTAGGCCTACTTTTCACACAATTTACTTATTGGTGTGAAAGACTTTAATGTAGACATTTTTTAAATTGCGCGTTAATAGGCCTACTGTTTCATTTGTGTATGCATCTGAAGGCCAACGTCTTATTTGCTATGGCAATGTATTACAATTTATAATAGCCTACACCTTGGGCCTATATACATTTCGTTCAAGGTTTGCTTAGTAAACCATCCGTCCTTTTTTTTGGATTCCCAGGCCTATCTAAGATTTTATTCCCTACTGCTATTTTTTGTCTACTTCATATCTTATGTACATAAAAGTGTGGTTAGGTAGCTCATTCATGATCATGTTTCTTATATATAATGATGATTATAATGCGTTAGATAATTTGTTCATATTTGTCTAATTGTTCAAGGTGCAAATCAGTAAACCTCAACATTATGACAAATGTGTAGCATACGTTTTAAGCCTAGTATGATTACTAAATTATTAATAGGATTTATTTTTTAACTATTGTTAATAGCCAACTAATCACGCAATAACAATGCAATTATATCTGATTTGATTCATCATTGATGTGTCTTATTCTCATTTATCATTACAATTTGTTAATGGCTTGTAATTAAAAGTAATAATGAAGCATCCTGAAACAGCATTTGGGGGGTTGAGCGAGGCTTTTGTGTCACATAACCAAGTTGAATAATCACTAACAAATAGGCTCAGACTTGAGTGGCAACGGAAAAATAAACGAGACTTATATACTGTAGAATGTCGCCCTCTCCCGGTGATTTTGGTTGTGCTGCCGAAAACTCGACTAGGACGTTGCCATTTGACTGACATTTCAAGTGAAATCCACATGGTTTGCCTGTAAGTGTCTCGTCTGAATAATACTGTAGACCCATGACGACTTAAAACGATGGTCACCGCGGCACACATTGTATTTATTGACCCACCTTCCACCAAACAAATGAACAACTCTAAAGATAATTTGAGTTAATATCACGATTCTTATTTTGCAATAATGACGACAACGAAACGGGGGACTATTCGTGATTTCGCGCCGCACCCTTCAGCCACAAGAGGAGCTGCCAGGGTTGATCAGCATGCCCCGCGTCAGGGACTCAAATAGAGGTCCCCGACTGACCGCTTGGCCTGCATCGTTCTGCATGGGTAGAATGATGTCATAGCCTGTGGTATATATAATAGATTTATAAGTGCGGGGCTGAAGGTCATGGATAACTACTACGTTATAAGTACATTAGTAAATGGGACAGGGTCAGGCTTTTGGACAGTCAGATATGTAGGCTACTATAGCCTATGTGTATTAAGTTGTTGTGGTAAACGTCAGGTCAGCTGTTCCTCCGTGATAATTATGGTAAATACAAATATCGCTTGTTTTTATGCGATCATACACGTTTGGTTACGTTTTTATTATTCTTAACGTATGATAAAAAACGGATCAAGCATGCTTCGATATCAGAGCTATTGGTAAACCAGGTGAGGGAGCCATTCTTCACTTTTTATAATCATGGATTACATTGTTTTGCCGCTCTAGAAACAGTAACATTGGTAGCATACTGAGATGCTGAAATGAATTTCAAAATTTTGAAGTAAATTATTTACCGAAAAACCATTAATGAATTAAATATTATGGAAAATAAATGTATTTGAAATAATCAACACTTTCTTTCAAAGTTGACCCTGTTATACATTTTAATTTATATTCAGGAATGAAGTAGACAATGCTACAATGATAGCACCAAGAGGTTTGAATGCACAGTTTACTTCATGGACTTTGCCCGTTCACGCGTCCACCACTGAGCCTTGCTGCTCAGCCCGACGCCATGGTCTTCTGGATCCAGGAGACGTAGTTGCAGACCTTGGTGTAAACTCCAGGCTTCTTCCTGAGAGCACAGCCATGCCCCCAAGACACCACGCCCTGGAGCTCTCCGTCACACACCATGGGACCCCCAGAGTCACCCTGAAGGGGTACAACAGCGTGTGAGGGGGAGGATGGGAGTGAGAGAGGGAGAGATGAGAGTGTGAGAGGGGAGACGACATGAATCAAAATGCCTCTTTATAGGAGACACTTTTTTTCAGTAGGAAATTGTCAAGATTTCTTCCTTACTGATTAAGGGAGTTTTTTCTTGCCCTTTTCGGGGCTTAGGTCAAGGGGGTGTATAAATATTTGGCCTGTTAAGCCCTTTGAGCCTCTAATGGTGATTAAGCGCTATACAATTACAATTGAATTGAACTGAACGTGATGGGGCTGTGTGTCTAACTTTGGTTGATTTATTACCTGACAGGAGTCTTTGCCTCCTTCCAGGAAACCAGCACAGATCATGTTTTCGGTTATCTGAAAAGGGTAGGCATTGAAGCAGCTGTCGTCACTCAGAAGAGGGGCTTCCAAGCACTGCAATTCATGGGGATACCTTGCTGGAACAGAAAAAACTGATGATTAAAGAGAAGATAGGGGTTAGGTACCTTGTGCAAGGGTTCCAGACATTGGGGTCTGAGCCCAGAACAGATCTTTGATCTGGAAGGCATGCCCCCCTTACCACACAGACAGGCATTCCTCATTCAGTTGTTATTACTCAGATCTTTCTCACAACCTGTCATCCTGTTAGACCCATGCATCAACACCACACACATGCAGAAAAAACATTGCAGGACATAACTCACAGCCCTCATTGCTGGGGCGAAGGCTCCCCCACCCGGATATGTGACACACTGTCCCATCAACGCCACAGGCCTTGGGGAGGGCAGCCGGGCGTACATAGCTGTTGAGGGTAGCTGGCTGGCTCAGTTTGATCAGCATGATATCACTGTCCTGTGTTCGGGAGCTGTAGTCTGGGTGGCGGATGAACTGGGCAGACATGATGTACTGTTCCGTTCCTTCAGACTCCCAAAGGTTGTGCTCTCCCAGGCGGATTTCAACGTTCGACCTGAGTGAGAGTTTAAATACACAACGCGTTTCCAAAGGCCTTGCGTTACTTGTAGTCATTCATTTATAAGTGATGGATAACAAACTATGGTAGCATGCAAATGTATTAGTCTTTAATATGCAAGGAGGAACATCCCACTTTGGTTTGCAGTGTGCAGCAGACAGCACCCACTCGCTGGACAGCAGCGTGCCGCCGCACGAGTTGTAGCCGGACCAGAGAGACACTTGATATGGCACAGAGTTCCTTGGGCACTCATGTCCTCCTACTATCTTGTCATCATACTCGGAGGCAACTATCGGTGTATGAAAAGGTAACAATGAGGCACGAAAATTGCATCATATTCCAGATTATTTGAAGTTTAGATTCAGTCATTTAGTAGAAGTTCAGGAAAATGAGAGAAAGCAATCAATATCAAATCAATACAAATAAAACATCAAAATGATTAAAGAAGAGAGCGTTTCCTAAACAATATTTGATATGTTTTAGTTCATACCAGTCGTTAGAACACCTGCCCCTCCAAACACCGCCATAAGTAGGAAAAGACACATGATTCCTGTCTGTCTGCAGAACTACCGAGAGTACTACAATGCTCCGTACTACTGTGTGTCAGGTCTGTATTTCTGATCCCCTTATCTACTCCCTCTCAAGGTCCTTTATCCACAACATGTGTTGCCTTCCCCAGGACTCAATGTATTCAATGTAAACAAGGTACAATGATCTTTTTAAGGTTTCTATGGTGTATATGTAAAGACAAACTCTTTCATACATGATTTAGTTAGGTTAGGTTAGGTTTACGTTACGGTTAAACTGTTTTGTGCTCGTGGGGAAATTTGTCTTGTGCATCATTGCATTCATAGAAACATGCTTCACAGAAAGTAGGCCTACAACAGAACAAAAACAAACTAACATTTTAACATTGACAACACGGAGCTTAATAGGCTGTTAGTCCAATTGCGCTTTGCTGTATTGCATAGAAATGTACAGTATAGGGATAAAGTGTTAATATTGTTTTTGTATTGCACATTTCCTTTTGTACTAGAACTTGTGGATAAAGTGATATGTGCTAATGTGCCAACCCTTTTTATTGCACAGTATGCACATTGTTCATCAGCTTAATGGAGGCTGGGGCAAATGGCAATTAAATTTGGTTAGATTTGCCTATTGGCACACAGAGTAGCTGTTGGGAGTCAGAAATTATTTTCTTTTTTTTTTTTCTAACTGCCTGCTCATTAAGGCTCTGTATAGGCTTGCTTTCTTTCCTCCCGACGATTTTCATTGCATAGTTTTGTGCATGCCGGCCAGTTCGCTTTTTAGCTTAACGGTAAGGTTGCCAAACCATGAGGTGATCCCATATCTAATGATGCCCTCTACAATGGCACGGTAGAAAACCATCGTGATGTGGCTGCTCATGCTGTACAATCTTTATCTCCGCAAAAAATATAGCCTCTGCTGCAGTCTATTGCACAGGTTTTTGATATGTCTTCCAGCAGAGAAGATTATCAATATGGACCTCTTAATACTTATATGATGATACCTAGGTGATTGCCTGATTTTTAATGACCACTGGCTCATGGTCAGTCACTTGCCCAGGGTCCAAAACCATCTTGTGTGTTTTTGTCACATTTAGAATAAGATGGTTGGTGTCACACCACTTTATAAATAGGTCTATCTCATCCTGGTACACAGAGGGGTCCATATCCTTGTGTAGAAGGCTCAGGAGCATGGTATCATCTGCAAATTTCACAGTGTAATAGTTAGGGTGCACAGTCCCTCAATCATTGGTGTACAATGTACACAGTGTTGGTGATCAACCCAACCCTGTGGGACTCCTGTTTGGTGTTCCATTGACCTTCACTTGCTGTGTTCTATTAGCTAAAATAGAACAACTGCTGTTTACACTCATGTCTTTAAGCTTATGTTTTTAAGATTATTTTATAATTTTCTATTCTTGTTTTGGTTGTGTTTTGTGTGTTAATTGCATCACTGGTCACGTGTTTTTGGCCTGTAAACTTCCTTACTTCCTTACTTTTTAAGTTCACATGTAGTTCATTGGGTTTGAGAACTGCTGGCAGTGCCCGAATTTCAAAACTGCAGTCATGCAACAACAAAAAATCAAATGCAATAACCTACTACTACCCTAACTATCTCTCTGGAAATATATATAAAATAACCTTTATTTGTTTAGCACCTTTCGAAACAGGATTATACTTAATATAAACAATATCGTTTTCTAACAGAAAATTACGAACTATGAGGGTATAGATTATTTGATAAATGTATACAGCCAGGTGTGTGTGTATGTAATGTGTATATATATATATATATACACACATATAACCTAAGTTTTAAAAAGTTTAAAAAGAACAATGTGACATTATGATGATCATATCCTTCCAGCAAAGTTTCTTCTTTGCTCTTTCATGGTAAAATCTGAGAATTGCATCGATTTGTTTAGATGATTTAATCATTTTCTGCCAACACATTGTTTATCCGGAACAATGTGCGTGTAGCTGAACACCGTGGTGCTGTGTCATGGTTACAAGCAGTCAGATGTTCTGAGAGGCTTCCGACGTGAGCCACGGTGTTTATCAGCACCAGACAGGCAAACATTTAAATAGAAGGTTAAGTTTAACCAAACCCTATGATTATGCACTTAGGGTTAAAATATAACGCATTCCCATCGCGCACAGGCAAGTCCTCAGCTGCGTGTTAATGCATTACACATGCCTGAAAAACACTACACCAGAAAACATATCATGCATAACAAAATATGTGATGTTTCTATTCTCTCTGTTTTGTATCATGACACCAACAGATAAAATATTATATCTATATCTTGTGTCCGATTTGTTCCGTGTTTTCTATTTTACTTTCTGATTAATTCTTTATTTGGTGTTCATTGTTTGTTGTTCACATTTGGTACAGAGGAGATAAAAGATACATAAGAGATACATAACATAACTAGAAAAGCACTCGGAGAGCGCAGACCTCCGCCAAGGCAGCTACATAAGAGATACATAACATATGCATAAGAGATACATAAGAGATGCCTAAGAGATACATAAGAGATACATATGAGACACATAAGATACATAAGAGTTACTTGAGATAGATACATAAGGTAAATATAAGATACAAAACACCTGACAACTCAAATAAACAAGCAATAAACAAAGGAAGAAGAACCCCATCAATGTTGAAGAAGCGGTTTGAGTCTGCCTTGTGCATGAAAAGCGCTATATAAATAAAGATTAACTTACTTACTTACTTGCTATGTTAGCGGAGGGCCATTTCGGCGATGATGATTGGGCACTTTATTAATCCCAGACATAGGATAGGCAATATGGGTGCGGCAGCAAAGGTATTCAAAACAGATAAACTGTAAAATAAGTATTAAAACGCTTAAGTATAATACGTATACATACAATGTTTAATACATATAATACGTACATACGCTTGTTAAAGCTTCCAAAAAAGATTTAAAAAAATAAACAATATATTTCAGGGCAGCTGGGAGTGAGACCCAGTGGTCATTTCTTCAAGACCACGAGACAACCAGATGTTGTCGGTGGATGACATCAATGTATAAAAATATACATCTTTGCTTGAACTGACGCAGTTGAGGATTTGTCGTCCATAGTACACAGCAAACACAGTATACATTTCATACAATATCGATATACGTACTTAAATGCAAGATCAATATTCATCTTTTTATTTCACCAGTTGAGCCCCCTTTCCACACGCTTCCTGTTTTCCACATCCATTTTCAGCACTTCTCAAAATATAGACAGAGAGGGCACTGTGTCATTGTGTGTGTGGGTGTGTGTGTGAGTGTGCGTGAGTGTGTGCTTGTGTGTGTGTGTGTGCACTTGTAGGTTTGTGAGTGTGCACGTGCATACATTGGTGATGTGGTTGGAAGTAGGGACAAATATAAGGAAGTGGTTTTAGGTTAATGAGTGTACAGCATTTCCTTCGCGTGTGGTGTAATCCAGAGGAAACAAGAAAAGCCCCAGAGTACTGGGGCAGAAGGGAGAAGCAGTTGGCAACCATCTTTACTTAAAAAACAAAATTCCTGACCCCTCCACACCCCATGACACCCCTCCACACCCTCCTTAACCCTGCATCCCCTATGACACAAGATCCCCACTTCCAGTCAGCACCACAACAAGTTCAACAAACCTCAGAGGACATGAAACACACACATGTGGTTCCCCAGCTCGTCAGCTCTTTTTCCTATTTACAATGTTCATTATTAACGCACTTTTTTTATTTTGGGAAGTGAAGAAAGATGTTGTGAATGCAACAAAAAAGTTTGAGCTCAGGGTTTTCTTTTCACTTAGGAGTTTTAAAAATGACGGAGTAAATTACTATGTCCCGATGTACCATGTCATTAGTTTTTCACTGCCCTAGATATAGGCATACATTTTACTGAAGTCTTTTGGGCCCTTGTTCCACCCCACCAACAAATGTATTGAATAATAAAATACACCCCCAACTCTTTCAATCAAGAGCTTCCAACAAAACCACCCACCCCTAAAAAAGTTAAATTCCCCTTAACCACACCAGTTGCTTAACACACCTAAATTGGTATTTGCGCTGCACACACATAATTACATGTTTGGTTGGCATATCAAGAACTATGCCAAACCTTGGTCTGTAAAGGCTTCCCTCAAACTATAGGCTTGAGATAACTATTAATATCCATTCCAGACACAAGCAACACACTTTGATTGAACGTTTTGGGGAAAACATTTTTTCAAAGACAACATTTTATAAAACTGGGAGCACCAAGATCCAATTCTAACAAGAAAAACAGAGCAAAAGCAAACATAATGCTAATTGTTTAGCTTGTCTTAAGACAGAACAAAGTCTGAGAGCAAGCTCAAAAACACCACAGAAGGAGACGTTGAGTAGTTGAGTCCATTCAACATTTTAATATTTATACACTCAGGAGGAAATGCAAGCAATCATACATCCTCCTACTCACATGGATAAGGGTGTTCCAGGAGAGGGCTACAGATGTGCTACACACACACTCTCTTCCCCCGTACTCTCGTTTTTCTAAAGCACACACACAAATGCACACACTCACAAACACACACCCACGCACACAATCACCTACACACAAACATGCATGGATGCACACACGTACACACACACATACACAAGTACGCACACACTCACACACACGCACATGCACACAGACACACACACACACACACGCACACACACACACATACACACACACAGACTCGCCTCCCCCTCACATCTGGCCTATTGGCAGGGTACAGGAGTCCCTGAGTGCATTGCATATTAGTTTTGGACCGACTTTAGGGAAGGGCAGATTCTAACAGCTTACAGTGTGTGGACCTGATCAGGTTACGCTATTGTGTCTTGGTTTGCAAGCACAAGATCCTATGGTCTGATTCTATGGTTATAAGAAATGACTAGAATGCTGTGTATTCATTTTTGGGGAAAGTCCCAATATCTTTATCGTTGCTTGTCAACTTTGAATGGGATTCAGTTTTGTGATGCATGAATCATATCTTTGCGTACGGTCAAGATATATCCGGTACAATCTTGCCAGCTTTAACCAGATATTTCCACAGAGCACTTGGAGGCACACTGCGGTCTTCTGCAGATGTAAGCAGATGTGTTATGAAGGAATGAGAAACACGTGGGAGGTACATGGATTCGATCAGTCGGGGTAGGGCTTCCTTTCTCTTCTCTCTTCATCATGTCAGGTTGATGTTTAATCCCTTGAGGAAATATCCCCCCACATTCGTGACTCCATCTTGACCATATTATATTCTCATGTTCTCTTACCATTGTGTTCACCAACCGTTCAAACATTTCTGAAATCTTTCTAAAGCACCTCAGACATTTGAGCTTTAAGACTGACTACATGCACTGGATTGGTTTTTAAACCAGCCTGAGTCTGAGTGTTTATAGGTGAATTGTATTATTTCTAATGATATGATTGGACAATGATTGCAGCACAATAATATAGAAAACTATATAGAACTATCCAGTGTAATGCAATTACACTCTTTTGCATTTGCAAACATTTGCAAAGTTTTATTTTTCTGAAATGTTTGTTTATTCCACAACTCTCTGCAGGGCAAAAATTCTGACTAGTGTTAGACAGATGTCACCGCTATAATAACACACATTAGTACTATAGTTCTGGATACAACCTGATTGCGTTTGTGTGCAGGTCTGCTTTAGAGACAACAGCTCAGTGGACAGTGTCAGCAAGGGAGTGGCCCTCCCTGTTGGCAGCCCTAAATTAGTGACAGATGTTGTGACTCTCACTTACTTTGAATTACAGTGGAGCCAGGGGATGTTAAAATGCGTATGGCCGAAGGTTGAGTCAAAACAGTCAGCCCAAAACCATCTCGTTCAACCTCAACAGCCACCCACAGGGGACCCACTGGCTTCTGGGACACTGCAGTTGTCATATAGTCTTATCAGCCTGCATCTCCTCAATCCCTTGTTATTTTGATAGGTTATCTGTAGAAACACTGTTTTAAGAAAACGTATGAATTAAGTTTATCTAAGGTTTAGTTTATAGTGTATGTCGTTTTTATAATATCTTAAAATTACTATTATTTAACAATGAATGTTTCATTCCTTAGGAATGGCATGGGCCTTAATGTGGCTCGTTTTGAAGATTTGGGGCTATAAATGAAATACAATAATTTGTAATTGTTCGTATTATCCATTGATGTAGGAGGCTATAGTACCGCCCCGTGGAGAAGGGTTGACGTCACAAAGTTTCTAAGAGCGAGAAGAAGTTGGTGCCTCGCAGCATTCATCCTCTAGAGTTGGACTCAGACAGTCTTGCTGGTCACTACTTCACACCAGAATCAATAGATTAAGGTAAGTGAGATCAACGATATACAGTGTGCGTCATACAAAAGTAACAGACGGGTATTGATCCGTCATCCGTCAAGAAAAATAGTTTGCTAACTAAAAGAGAAGCAGGGGTCTATATTTTGTAAATGCCTGGTAGTCGCTCTCCAGCCATGGAAATGACATTTTTGTTTTGCTCGTTAGTCAACAATTGGATGAACGTAAACGTCAATATATTTCCTATAGATCTACTATAGAACTATTGCAGAAAAGTGTTAGCAATTCAAACTAACAATTCGCATGGTCAAATTAAGATTTATATCTATAAAAAATACCATGATGAATAATTGGCAAGTTTAACATTAGGCCTACATTTAAATGTACCTTTCATCAAAAGATCGTTTTTCAAGGGTTAGGGTTAGAAGCCCGTGCAGCCGTCTATTTAAACAAGACTTCCATGTTCTATTTATAGTAGGCCTAATAGTAAAAATGTGTTTGTAGGCTAAAATTCTATTTTGTCCTATCGTAGGTATATTTGTAAGAACCATAATTGTATTAAGTGACAAAATTGTTATTGTCCTGTTAATTATCCGTCAATTGTCCCATTTCGCTCATTTGAAAGATATGGAAGACCGTCACAGCCATCTGCTGGTCAATGTTAAAACATGACGAAAGGATAAATTCACCAATTGAGAAATTTCAATTTTCGTTGTATGTGCTATTGCAGGTCTGAAGACAATGATGGACATCATTAGCACTACACCTTTCTATCACAGCAATGTTACCGACCTTTCTGGGGGAAACGGTTCCTATGAAGAAGAATATGAAGATGAGGATGAACATGCTGAGCTCAGGCGCTCCCTTAACATCATGTCGATTATTGTTTACTGCCTGGCCTTTGTTCTTGGGGTGCTGGGAAATGGAGTGGTCATCTGGGTCACAGGATTTAAAATGAAGAAAACGGTCAACACAATTTGGTTCCTAAACCTGGCTGTGGCTGACTTCCTATTTACAGCATTCTTACCGCTGAGCGTGACGTACACAGCCATGGATTTCCACTGGCCGTTTGGCAAATTCATGTGCAAACTCAACAGCACTGTCGGCTTCCTCAACATGTTTGCCAGTGTGTACATTCTGGTGGTGATCAGCATTGACCGATGCGTGTCTGTGGTGTGGCCCGTTTGGGCTCAGAACCACCGGAGCGTTCGCAAGGCCTCCTGCGTGAGCCTGGGCGTCTGGGTGCTGGCATTGTTCCTCAGCTCTCCGTACTTCATCTTCAGAGACACCGGAGCATCTTTCCACGACGAGGATATTATCAACTGCTTCAGTAACTTTGCTCTCTCTGATGATTACGAAACCCCTACTGTGATCCAGCTCCGCCAGTTTCGCCACCAGGCAATGACCATCACTCGGTTCCTCCTTGGGTTTGTGGTTCCCTTCACCATTGTTGTGTCCTGCTATGCGATCATAATCCATCGCCTTCGGAGGAACCGCTCCCTGGCAAGGTCAGGGCGACCATTTAAAATAATAGCGGCTGTCATCACAGCATTCTTCCTGTGCTGGGCTCCATACCACATCATGGCTCTGATAGAGCTGGTTAACCACGTAGCTGCAGAGTTCAGTGAAACCTTGGACCACGTGACCACTATCGGTGTCCCAATCGCCACCAGTCTGGCATTCCTAAACAGCTGCCTGAACCCCTTGCTCTATGTGTTCATGGGCCAGGACTTTAAGGAGAAGATCCGCAGGTCCATCTTGAAGGTGCTAGAAAGTGCCTTTCAGGAAGAGCAGTCACGATCCAACACATACACAAACTCAGGTTTCACGAGTCGCAGCAAAGATAGGTCCTTCTCTGATGCCGAAGTATAGGATAGTTGACATTTACAAACCATTTCAGATTATAACATCAAGACTGCTTCATAAAAAAAACCTGTATGTAGCTTTCTATAAATTATTAACATGAACCAGCTGCAGAGTAGACAAACAAATAGTGCTGTTATGAATAGGTTATGCTGTTTATGTATCTATATGCTATATGAAACTACATTTACCATACCAACATTTCTACACACATTTCTACACACATATACATACATACATACATACATACATACCCACATACACACATACATACCTACCTACAAACATACATGCAGAAGTATTTTGATATGCATATATTGGTTTACATATTATATACATTGTTTTTGTTACTGTTAGGAACATTGACAGAAACGTTATTCATTGTGTTATAAAGCTTTCAATAGAATTGTTGATCTTTTTATGTTGTCCATGTTTTTGCTGATTGTGAATATTTGCCTACATTTGTATTATTGTTGATTTTGTTGATTTTTGAAAAATTTGTGTATATATAAATATATATATATATATGAATGTCATTGCATGCCATTCAGAACAGCCCCTTACAGAATATATGTATATAGCCTACTTCACATTTATTCTTTAAAAAAGGTTTTATGTTTACTTGTGTTTAATTAGGTCCGTTTTAGTCCTTGATCAGTAATAAAACATAAATATGTTTCGGATATATATATTGTTGTTAATGTTATACTATGTGTGTGTGTGTGTGTGTGTGTGTGTGTGTGTGTGTGTGTGTGTGTGTGTGTGTGTGTGTGTGTGTGTG
>JAOPUD010000009.1:8787062-8814881 GCA_027122715.1 Trisopterus minutus
GTGTGTGTGTGTGTGTGTGTGTGTGTGTGTGTGTGTGTGTGTGTGTGTGTGTGTGTGTGTGTGTGTGTGTATATACACACAATCAACGCAATAACATGCCCACGTCCTCTAGCTGTGTTTTGTTCAGCATGATGTCTCGACTCACAGGGGTCGCCAATTGACTGTAGAAGATGAGCTGGAATATTATAGAGAAGAGGGCTGTAGGTAATGTTTGTGAGATGAAGGAGGAGATAAGTGCAAGATCAACCAAAAATGTCCCTTCTCTCTGAATATCAACCAAAAATGTCCCTTCCATTGAGAAGCACTGCATTTCCCACACCTGTTGATCACAGACAAGATGGATCACGGAATCACGGAAAAGATGCTCTTATTGGTGACCAGAATGACCTGGGAACAGTATAATCGAAATGGTTGAATACAGAAGTTTGTTTCGACCAGTCATGTTGCTGGAGTCTGTAAACACGTAATTGGTAACACAGAATACACTTATAGGGAACATCCAACTGTTTTTTTGGGGCTGTTAATGATACCAGTATTTTATTGACATGTCGCATTCTGCGACAATATACCAATATTCAGTGCCAACATGAAATATTGTATGATGCAAAACAATTTAAATCATTTATAAATGATGATTCAAGGATACATTCCAGGATAGTGGCTAGACTCAAATCTCAAAGCAGCACTTAACTTCAAATGTAACTTTTAGCCAGACTTTATTTTGCACAGGAATGGCGTTGAGGGGAAACTAAATGGCATGTGGCTGGATCATGGATGTATTGTGAGATGGAAGTTAAGGTCTATGCCATGCTGAAGATTTAATTAAATACGGTTAGTCAGTATTGTTAGGGCATTGCACATCAAAATTACGTGTGCAGCACTGCAGGAGTGCAACAAAGTGAGAGTTTGAATAAAGTTTTGAATAAAGTAGGCTAAACATGGTTATAATGGATCCCTTTAGTAAAATATATTCCTCCAGCCCCAATTCCAAGCAACCTAATGTTTAAATACATATCGGGACGATATTTGCCAGACTAGTGGTCCAGATTGATTTTGAGACACCTGCCTGTGAAGTTATTTTTTTCTCTAGTTTGATGTCACATCAAGGAAGCCTTTGTCTCTTTGTAAAGCACTATTTCTTCTGTAGAGAATTGGAGTCGACTCAGGCTCTATGAGTCAACTTTTAGGGTACAGCCCTTGCCACCCCTCCCCAAAATCTCTACTATTACATAGTATAAACAGTAGGGCCATAGTGATTTCCGTTTTGCGGTAAAGACAACATTAATTGTATTCGCTCAAAGGTTGACTCTTTACAGCTCTCACCACTGCAGGCGACTACATCGGTCACATTTGGGTATCTTTGTCATGTCACCATGGAGACTGTACAAGTTGTAGGACATGGCAGAGTTATCAGCCTATTTACGTTTCTCAACATGGTCTTCTTACTGCAGCCATAGTGGTAAACTCTAATCATAGACCTTTAATTATCACCATGTGTTACATGTATTAATGATTACATAGTGGTAAACTATAATCATAGACCTATACTTATCACTGTCTGTCTGTTATATGTATTGATTATCCTCTAAATACATAGGATATGTTAATGAAGGGGTGGAGCATAAGCTCGTCTTCACTAGGTTATGTAAGTTGGTTACATCCGTCTTTTCACAGACACGATTAATATAGGAATATGCCACATATTCACATGACACTTTAATGTGTAGACTTCATTTTTCATCAGGCGTGATGTGAGAGAAGCATTTCGTTTTCACATGTGGGCAGGCCAAGGCGAGAAGGGCTTTTGTCAGCGTAAGTTTTGGAGATAAATGTAGAGCCTTTTCTCTTAGGATGCTCGTGCACTTTCACAACACCCTAAGAATGACTTGAAGTGCTGTGATCAACAGGCTCCATCACATTGTGGCCCCAGTTGTCCCTGACCCCTGAGATCCTAACAAGTCACAGCTTTTTTTTTAAGAATCAAATAACGCTAGGTTTGATCGATACGATGATTTATATATCGATGGTCGTGAGAAATGTTTATCAATGTCTATTGTTCCTATCCCTCTTTACTTTACAGCAGTATTTTACATTACATTCTGCCTCTGCCTCAATACATGTTCTCGACAAATATGAAAAACTAACCTGGAGGAGTGGAAACGGAATGAACGTTCCCAACAGTCCAAGACAAAATGAGAGTCAAAAGATGTGATATCTTGCAAGATAAAAGCAAATCTCTGTGCGGATATGTGAAGTTTGTTTTGGACGGCCCTTGATTTTGATGATCGTGCGGAGCTGGACTTCCCAGTATTACGCTACGTTGTATGTTACTGTGTGGGGCTCCGTCTAAGCAGCAGTTTGTTATGATGTCCGAGTGTGTGTGTGACGCATTCATTTCATAGACCACATCGTTCTTTCTAACGCTTGTACACAACGACGGTATTAAAACTTATCACAAAGTTGTCATGGGTTTTAACACACACCCCTCCTTCCTAGAACGCTCAGCCCAAAATGCATTATTTTATCATATATTCTTAAAATTTCAACTGAAACATAAGGTTCACAACAATACACATTAACAACGGACCTTTTGCCGCTTAGTACTTGTTTTGTTTTCCTGCAGAGCTTTCTGTGGGGTGTTTTTCTATATATATCTTTGATATTTTATTGTGATATTATACTTCCTATGTACTGTAATTTGGTTTACTGGCTACAGTACTGGAGATTTTTGAAATGTTTACTTTTGATATTCATATACCTAAATGTTTATGGGGCTGCCACTGCACTAGGGATGGGCCGGTTTACATGCAGACCAGACTATAAACGACTATCTAGGTGTTCTTATCCGATTTAGCTTGTCCGTTCACGTGCCATTCAGTTTTGTGCATAGTAGATCGGATAAAGTTGTTAACATGAATTTTACAAGTCCTGTTGAGGTCATATTCGTTTAGTTACCCGATTATGTAAACGTGCTGACTGCTACGAGAGGAGAGGGGAGGGGCTCCAAACCTACCGGTCTGCTCGCAAAAATAAATAGAAAAAAACATAAATCCTATGGATGGGAAACACTGATGTGTGTATCTATACTCAAACCCTGCATTTACTTTCACCATTTTCTTATAGCCTACCCTGCAGTGCAAAGGCTGTGCACAGCTTACGGGCCAGTATATATACATTTTGAAATTATTTGGTGTGTGTGCGTGGTGCGCCAACTTTGTTATGAAATAGAGAGACCCCTTAAAGATGAAAAGATAATTCAAACCCTGCTTGATTCAGTGGAGGCTCAGGCTTGTCCAAGGGGAATAATCCTTATAGTTTTTAAGAAAAAATTGGAATCACACCCGATCATATCGACTATCGATGATCGCTAGGGGGCGTAATCGGACGATGGAAGCTACGATCGCCCAGCCTTATGCTGCGCTATTGGATATTTCTGAAACTTGAAGTATTATTACCGTAATATTTATTTAGGTTTTTATATGCAAATGAGAAAAGAGAAAGTTTCATTTGTATTTAGTTGATTGGAATGTTGTGTGTGTGTGTGTGTGTGTCACCACTTGTAGTAACCATGAAAAGTGTTATTGACGTTATTTGAGATAAGCTCACAAAATGATGAGGCTTGTACTGTTGTATTCAGCTTTCATATGGCACATCGTTTGTGTAGACAGCATTATGTGAAGATCGTTTAAGCATTGTTGTTAGCATGTCATTTCTACTGGGAGCAAACCGTATATGTAGGAAGCAGCTAGCCCCTCTAGCCAAATTTGGTCTAATGATGCCATATTACATTTTAGCAGAGGGGAACCATCAGGGCCCTCAGAGAGGGCCTAAGATATTTTAGATTAGTGAT
Source organism: Trisopterus minutus (assembly GCA_027122715.1). Classification (NCBI taxonomy): domain Eukaryota; kingdom Metazoa; phylum Chordata; class Actinopteri; order Gadiformes; family Gadidae; genus Trisopterus; species Trisopterus minutus. Next base: position 8,790,913 of record JAOPUD010000009.1, read on the forward strand.
CAGGTATTTGCGTTTTTATTTTTTGAGACCTTATCATTGTGTAATGTGTTTTTATGATGTGATTTGAGGGATTAAAAGCAGTAATGGCTCCAAATATTGGCTCAAGAAAATCGGTATCGTCGTCAGCTAAGGCTGATGGAATAAATAAATTAAAAATATAAATAAATTGTTATTGGTATCGGCCCTAAAATGTCCATATCGGTCGATCCCTATTCTAGATATTCAAAAATGATTTTATTAAATAATCTAAACAAAAATGTTTTTGAGGAAATTTACCCTTCAAAGCTGCCTATTGGTCAGCCTCAGAATGCTCCTGACCCGCTATAATTTCACAGGTCGAGTAATAGTAATTCAATGAGATTTATTTCAAATGACAGTCAAATTTACCAATCATATCTTCCTTCTAAATGGGTGGGCTGTGTTATCGCTAACTTCATGACAAGTTCCGCCTACTATGAGGGACTCAAATCCATTAAACTAGGTAGCCAGATTATGGGCTTGTTATAAGTAACATTGTTAACACTGTGCCACATTACAGAGAACTAAAACAACATAATAATGAAAAATAATACATTTACAAGTGCACGTACGAAGCGAGCCGCCTGTTAAAGGCAAAGTGGCATTGGTTCTGGTTCAGCAAAGAGGCTGAACATTTTGTAAATTTATTTCCAAAATGGAGCCTTCTGTCTGCCCCTATTCATCAGTAGCCATCAGCATGGGAATCTCCTGCTGCTTTTCCCTTTTCTTCTTTGGTGCGGGGCCAGGCTCACTTTCCTCTGTACTGCTGTCACGATCCTCTCTCTAAGCAGCTTCAGCTGGAGATAAGCTCTCAGCCAGATCCGACCCGTCAATATTATACTTAGTTTGATTTGATTAGTATGATTTGATGGAGTTAAGCGCGACTAACCGACCAATGAAAACTTTTCTCATCGACTAACTTTTGGTCCACTATAAGGGGGCAGCCCTAGTGTTGTCTACATCGATGTCTGTTTTCGGTTTACTCTACTTTCGACAGCTTTTGGCTCTCCATTAGACGGACTGGGTTAGAACGTACCACTTGATCGAGTTGCGACGTAGTCGTCTTCCTCCATCTCTATCTCTACTTTGTCGAAGCATACTCTCGCACCCGCCAGTTGTGCTCTGTCTTACAGGTCCAGATATTTGGTACAAATTGATTGAACTTGAATAGGTACTCTGCTGTTCTGATGTACTTCAGTCGTTACCATTAAAAGTACAGAGTTCGGTACCCACAGTTTAAATGTGTGGCACCTAATTTGAAGATGATGTTTTTCCCTGGTTATGGGTCCCAACAAGTATATATAGTATAGCTATAGTATTTGCTTCTCAGCTGTATGAACTAATATTTCATCCAACCCTCTATCTTACCAAGGCAGGTGTGCTGCTGACCAAGATGAGGGACACCACATTCGAGTAGGAGCATCCAGGAAGATAATAAGATGCTCACCTCTGCCAGAGCGGTATGTCTGAAATGAGAACAGGACAATTTCCATGTTTGTCCAAAGGCTGTTCCTATCGCTTTTATTGCTATACTCTTCAATGCCTGCTAACCCTCTCCAGTGGCTCTGCAACACTTGAACTGCATTCAGTAAACTCCTAAAGGATAGTTCTGGTATTTAGCACATTGAACCCCCTTTCTGGTTTGTATAGGATGAAATGGAGTAGCTGACACTGAAATTTTGATTATTGATCCTGCCTCAGGTATTTTGCTCATTTCGTATCACCCCTGCCTGCTTCAGAATGGCTGGCTACGAACATTCACAAACCTGTCCTTAAAGCAACCTTTATTTTTCAGAAATGTGCAACTCAGAGTGGTTAGTGGTGTTCGTTGATGTTCCAAATCAAGTATCGTAGTGAAATAGAGTTTCTGTCGTGTTGTATTTGGCATTTTGTAAATCCCATCGAAACGGAACTCGGACCAGAACCGGAAATGAAAATGGGGCTGTTTACATTTAGTTGTGGTTGTTTCGCTCAGTTATAGCCCTACTGTTGAGACAGAGAACCAAGCAAAAAGACTACAACCAAACGTTGTTGCAGCACCCGTTTCCGTTTCCGGTTCCAGTCGGTGAGTTTCACATTTCTGGAAACGAACGCTTAGGGTTGTTTTAAGGACAAGTTTGTGAATGAAGCCAGCCATTCTGAAGCAGGCAGGGGTGATTCGAAATGAGCCAAATACCCGAGACGGGACCAAAAGTCACATTTTCGGTGTCAACCACTCTATTTCATCCTAGACAACCCAAAAAGGGGGCTCAATGTGCTAAATACCGGAATTGTCCTTTAACATAGTGCTTTAGGAATGGTAATACTAAAAGGAAGTTAGAATAATACAATCTAATTATTATAATTTTTTTCATCATTGGTTTTTCAAGCCAGTTTATTGTAATAACAGTTTATATGAATTCATCAAGTATCCAATTATATTTCGGTGGATTTTATGACACTCTGTCCACACTCCAAAAAAGGTGAAATATGTATTTTGAAATACATATTACTAATCAAGGTTTCCTCTTAAGGTTGGTGATCATATACATTACAGATCAACATGAGTCCAGTCAGTGTATGACTTAAAGAAACATGAGGTAAGACTGCTCTATAAACATGCAAAACCATATCTCACTTCCAGTTATATAATGTTTTGCTTAGACTTTGTATATTTATAATTGTTTTCTGATTCTTTCTTTTTTTTAAGGGTCAACGGAAAGTAAATCTTTCCTTCAAGTCTTCAAAAGAATGGCTCATGGCTGGGATTCCTACCAACCCAACCTTCAACCTCCGCTCTCTATTCCGAGGCCTTGTGAAGTGTCGTCTGGACCAGAAGGGAATTTATCTCAACCTATAGAGAACTTCAATGCGCATCATGACTTGTCCAACATGGAGGTTTCTGAAGAGGCTGTTTCAACCAACTCTGACTTTGGCTCCAACCTTTACCCAAACTCTGCCACAAATTCAGACTGTGTATTTAGTTACTATACTGACACACCATGGCAAGCTGATCAACATCAGTCAGTCGAAGACGGGTCATCAAAATGTGAAAATGGAGATTTCTCAAATTTGACTGCAGATGGATTAACCACATCAAGCCATTTTCCCTCCTCTTTTGCTGCAGATTTGCGAGAAATTAAGGAAGACTGTGATATTCTTGCACCATCCTTCCTTGAGGACTACTCGGATGTCAGTAGTTGCTCAGATACAAATATAAACGAGACAGAAATCAGACCTTCTTGTAAGTATATGAAAAGCTTTGATACAAATACGGCAATTCGTGACAATTTAATCACTACAAAACACAGTCCCTCAGAATGGCCATTCACTCCAACCGGCAATATGTCAATTTCTGCTGATTTTCCAACCTCTCAAATGTCTGAAACACCTTTAATCTTGCCAATCCCATCTGAATTACATGATAAAGCAAGAGAAACGGCAGATTGTGCAGAACAAAATATGGAAACAAAAGAAGATACTTCCAATAGTTGTGCCCAAAAACATTCAACATTAGCTTCTGCAAAATCCTTGGAAACAGAGAATGATCAAGAGGAAAATGCAGGGACAGAGCAGAAACTGAAAATTGACATGGAAGAAAAGACAGTTCCTATACAAGCAAAAGAGCTGAACGTCACCATTGGTAGCCACAAAGACATGGCAGAGGATACAACAAACAGCTCCTCAGAGTATGAAAAAGAGCTCAAATGGCAAGAGAAGAAGCCACTTGTATATAAACAATTAACTTCAGTCCTTAGTTTTGGGAAAGATTTGGATGTTAAAATCCAGGAAACTGCTACAGAATTATCAGACCTGATACAAGATAACAAGGAAGTATGTGATGGTAAGGAAACCATTGACCAAAATCGCGTTTCTTCACCTGGCCTCCATGAAAATGGAATGGATGACACAAGTGACACAATGTTGTCTTCCGCCACTGAATGTGCAGGTTTAATTGGTGCCAACGTTTCCCATCCTCAAGATGCAATTCATGAACTGGACGATGACAACACAGGGACTTTGGAGGAAGTAAAGATTACAAATGGTCTGAAAATAACAACTCAAGGCATATCACAGTTCCAGTGTCCTGCACAGCTATCTTCTGAAGGTTGCCAGGACATCATTTGTAGTAATAATGTTGAGGACAGTAAGTGTGATTCCATTGATTCTTGTTACAACCAGACACTTTCCGGCTCAAAGAAGCTTTTAGAGCCACCTGCCGAAAGTGAATCAACAGATCAATTGCACCAGCCAACTTTAAACTCCATTACGGATAAGGAAAAAACATTGCAGAGCATTGTTACTGCCACAGAACAGCATGAAGGGGATGGAACTGAATCCTTGAAAGAATCCTTCCAGGAGACAAGAGCGTCCTTTGAACAGCCTGATCTTGGCATGAAAAATGGTGAAGCCTTACCAAGAGCGGATACCCCATTTGCAGACGATGAAACGTCTCAATCAGAACAAAAAGGTCCTGTGACAAGTTTGGAAAACTCCAACCTAACTGATTTAAAAGTGCAGTTACCTGAACTCAAAAGCTCTTTACAATTGCAAAAAAGAATGCAGCCCATTATAATTCTGAAAACCTTAGAACCAGTAAATGGCATAAAGGAATATCAATGCACGGAATGCCAACACTCAACAAAAAATGTTGATGATATAATTGAACACCACCATAGCCATTCACAGCATGAATTCAAATTTTGTCCAACGTCTAATATCTATTTGCTACATGATGATCCACAAAGCAAACATGCTTGTGATGTTACTGGCTACGCCCTACCAGAGAAGGTGGTACTTGAGACCATGAGGAAAAAAAAGAAAATATACAAGTGCAAATCTTGCAGTCATGTATCTCATAGGTTTTATCAACATGTGCAGCATACCAGAACTCATACAGGAAGAACACCATTTAAATGCAATGAATGCAATCTATACTTCTCGCAGAGTAGTTGCTTGTACAGACATTTGCGCATTGCTGGGAGATGTCGAGGTTCAAAACATAAGTCAAATACACGTTTGAATATCCCAAAAAGTAAAACAACCACACCAGAACAAGCAACGGAGAAAGTTGTGGAATTCAAAGGTCTACCGGACTGCTATGTGAAGCTTGTGGATATCTCTGGGACACATGTTTGTCCATTTTGTTGTAAAATCTTTGCAAGTTCAAAGAAGAAGAACAAGCATGTATCGAATGTACACAAGGTGAAGGGAGTCATAGAGGGAATGGCAAAAAGTGGGGTTGATGAAGTCGGCAAATATAAATGCACTCTCTGTCCTCGTTTCTTCAAGTACTCTTACAACAGAGCTCGTCACCTGCGGCACTGTATCAAAGAACAAACAAATGGTGTAAAGTGGAAAATTGGTAGTAAATATCAGTGCCCACTGTGCAAAGACATCTTCTCATTGGCTAATAATAGAACACGACACATACAAAATAACTGCCTGAGAAACTATCTCCGAAAGCTGGCAATAACAAACCCTAAGATAAGTTTAGCAAATAAGGAAGTACCTTCAACTACAACAGACCCTGAGGACATACGAGGCTACAAATGTAGTCTTTGTCCAGCCAGGTTTTTCCATCCATCTGGGAAATACAAACATATGAAGAAACATGAGTTGTACAAACTGACAGGAAAAATCGTCAGATACAGGTCTTTCCCCGTCTCGATTAACAAAAAGAATCCCAGCAGTAAGAAAACTGTGAAGAGCACAGATACCTCAATTTCAAACAAAGCTAATCACAGATATGGCTTCTCATGCTCCTTCTGTGGCAAAAGATTCAGCAAATCAGTCTCACTAACGAACCATGAAAGAATTCACAAAGGTGACAGACCATTCCTCTGTTTGGAATGTGGAAAAGGATTTGCCAGACGCAATCATTTGATTAATCACAAGACAATTCATCAAAGAAGGATACAATGCACAGTTTGCAAAAAGATTCTTCCATCTATTGGGGAACTGATTCAACACAGAAAGACTCATCTTAAAAGGGGACAACTAAAGTGCCCATACTGTCCACTGCTGTTTGATTATCCTGTATATTTACTGAGACATCTTGCATCCCACAAAAGTGAATCCCAAAATCAACTTGATTATACAGAGAAAAAAGTAAAACCTCCGTTATCATTGCAATCTTTGCATAAGCAGAAAGTGTCCCAGTGTTCTTTGTGCAAGGAAGATTTTGAGGATCCCCAATCTTTAAGGAAACACTGTCTAAAACATATAACAGAATCCTCATTCCAGTGTCCTTTCTGCCAGCATCACTTCAATTCTCGGCGTTGCTTGGTTCGCCATATAGAAAGGCATTCTGGAGACAAACCTTTTCCATGTAATGACTGTGGTAAAAGATTCCACCGCATTATTAACCTTGATCTACATAAGAAAACGTGTTCTGCCAGTAAACTGGAAGAAAACCAGCTGGAGGTTGTTGAAGTTTTAGAGAAACCAGCTGAAAACGGCAGCAAATTACTCTGTTGTTCCTACTGTCCACGGACATTTAGTCGAAGAAACCGTTTCAAGAAACACCAAAATGGCCATAAATTAAATACCTTGTTGAGCTGTTCTAAATGCACCCTTTTTTATGGACGTACAAAACTTTCCCAACATGAAAAGAATTGCCATGGGCCTACTGCCATCGATCAAATTGGCAAGAGTTTGCCAAAGCAAGTGGTTGAAAAAAAGCTACACGGGACTAATATAACTATAACAAAGACATTTCCACATATCTGCCCACACTGCCCGCAAAAGTTTCAGTACAGATCACTTCTCTTAAGACATCTGATTTCACACACCAAGAAATCCTTTGCTTGTGACCACTGTGGCCGTCAATATGGCAACAAGTCTATGTGTTTCAAGCATGAAGCATTATGTGGTGGGTTTGTTGGAAAGGATGATGCAAAGCTCGACAGCTATAACCAACCAAGATTGTTAAGGCCAACTAGTGTCAAAGAAGCAAAAGACAAAAATACAGATTCTGAAGCTGAATACAAATGCAAGTTCTGTACTAAGACATTTTGGAAAGCCAGCAATCTGAGACGTCACATTTTGACACACACTGAAGTCAAGCCATATCGCTGTAAAGCCTGTGACAGTTGCTTCTCAAGGTATGATCATCTGAAACTACACCAGACCCGCTGTAAAGGCAAAAGACAGCGATTAGAAGTTTGTTTGCCCAAAATTAGTTTGGATGCAGTTGGAAAAGGTTGGCAAAAGCAGGGTCATAGTCTGGTTATTGCTGAGGAGCAGAGATTTGAATGCAATATCTGCTTAAAAATCTTTACATGCCAATCTAAATTGGCCAGACATGTGTCAATGCTCCATAACAAAAGTACATTACCTATCAACCGGCGCAAAAACATTGCACTATCAACAGGAATTGACAGGCTTTATGGTATAACGTCACAAATTCTAGAGCAGTATCCTATCAAACGGCAAAGAAATGCCTGTGTATATTGTCCCAGAACCTTCAAATCAGGTTGGCAATTAGGAGTGCATACTCGACTGCATACAGGTGAAAAGCCTTTTCTCTGTAACCTGTGTGGAGAGAGATTTATCAGGAGGGATTATTTAATGCGTCATTCGTCCAAGTGCAACCCCACAAAGGGTGGACATGAGTTAGTGCCCTGTAATCAATGTAAAGAGCTTTTACCCAAGGAGTCCCTCGAAATCCATCAATTAGATTGTTCCAACGCAAGTGTATCAGGTGACCTCCAGAAATCTTCTGAAATCACATCAAATGGCTTTTCTTGTGCTTACTGCGATTCCACTTTCTTAATATTTTCTCAGCTCCAACAACATTTCCTAAATTCCCACAAGCAGGACACTGTTAAGTCACCAGTTCCCACTACATCTCTACAACAGCATTTGTCAAATATTGTGAGTATCAAGGAGGAGCCTTTGGATGCCACAAATGATGAGAAACAAATAAATGGCGATGGCAAAATATTGTTCAGCTGCAATACTAATACACATGTGGATGATGCTGGAGAGAGACCTTTTCCGTGTTCATTTTGCAACTTGCGCTTCAAAAACCGGTCAGGACTCGGTGGCCACCTTCGCACGCATTCAAATTCGGCTCCATTTTCCTGTCTTAGGTGCATGAAACGCTTCTGGAATAAGAATCACCAACGCCGCCATTCAAAGAAATGTAAAAGACTTGAAGTGCTTTCCAAGAAGAATGTTGGTCTCAAATCACTGGTTGCAATCAGCTCAGAGATTGATACAGGACAAAATGATTCAGTTCTAGTTTTCAAAGAAGGCTCCAAAATCCATCACAGGGGCACAGGGGTTTTACAGACAGAATTTTCCTGTAAAGATTACCCAGAAGGCTTACAAGAGGAAAACCAGGTGCAGACCTCATCTGTAGAAAAAAAAGCTGTACACTACCAATGTTCAGAATGCGACCAGAGTTTCACTGATGGTTTAATGCTAATTACTCATCTTGAAGACCATGGAAGAGTTGAACAAGAGAAAAACCGCAATATGTGTCCAGAGTGTGGAAAGGTGTGCAATAACGGAGCAAATCTTGATAGACACATGAAGTCGCATGGCATTGATAAGACTTATCCTTGCCTGGACTGTTCCAAAAGATTCCCCACCTTAGGAAAGCTCCTCGTACACAAAAAACTTCACAAAAAACGTTCACGCCCATTTCTTTGCAAAATTTGTTCTCAACGATTTTGGTCAAATAAATCTCTGCTCGGCCACTTCAGTGAAAACCATCCAAATGAACTCCACTTCTGCAAACTGTGTAGCAAACATTACACTTTAAAAAGGTCCCTTATTCGACACTACAAAACGAGACATCGCATTACGCAGCTTGATCAATATATTGATTGCTCCGAAAATGAAGAAAGTATTGACCATGGAAGCATTGAGGTCAGTGCTTCAGGCGGAAGTGATAAAGACGGCAAAACTGATGAAGATGGTGACGGGGAAAATGACAGTGATAGTAGTGACTCAGATGCAGCACCATACTTCCCTTGTCATGTCTGTGGCAAGACATTCCTAACATCAGAAAACCTTGAGGATCACCAGCGATGTCACCTTGGCGAAAAACCACATGAATGCGCAGAATGTGGTAAATGTTTCTTCCAAGCATCCCAACTGCTACAGCATCAAAGAACGCACACGTCAGAATTTCAGTGTCAAACCTGCCACAGAGGCTTTGTGTCTCTTTTTGCATTACGCAAACACAAGCACACTCATGGAAAGAGTCGGCCATACCGCTGCTCGAAATGTGACCTCAGTTTCACAGGACACTCCCAGTTGGCAGAACACATGGCCATGCATCGTGAAGATAATTTCCCATGTGACATATGCAATCGCACATTTTCATGTAAGAGCAGTCGTGCAGAGCATCGGAAAAGCCACTCGGTAGAATCTGGTGATCTTCCACCTTTGATTTTTGAAGATGAGGTTGATAATTTGCCTTTGGCACCATTCACAAGTCAAAAGTACTACCGCTGTGGGGTTTGCCACCAGTGCTTTGAAGACCCAAAGGAACTTTCAGAGCATGGTTGCCTTGCAGCAAAAGAACGGCCATTCTCATGTTCAGTTTGTGATCTATACTTTCTGCATGAATCTCACCTGGAGAAACACAAGATTAGTAATCACCAGCGACAGAGCTATGAATATTTGTGCAATCAATGTCACATCTGCTTTTCTTCTGAGAAGTCGTACCTTTGTCATGCACGTAAACATCACCGCGAAAAGAGACATGCAGTAAAGATTAAAGAAGAAGATGCTGTGGAAAACGGTACAGTCCCCAAAACGGTCACAGAATATCAAGTTTGTAATACAAAAAATACTGACTTAGTTGGGGTACAAAATCCTCCCCTAATTAATGATCTGACTCATGAATGTAAAATTTGCAAATGTACATTTCCCACTGAGCGTAAACTGAAGGAGCATGAGCTTTGTCATTTCACTGCAGATACACAATTTGAATGCATAGGGTGTGGCCAGAACTTCTTAGGAACCGATGCTTTCAGACAGCACCAATGTTCACGTTCATTGTTAAAGAGTGATCATTCAAGCAAAAAAACCAAGAAATCACCTGTGAGTGGTCCAACACTAGGGGAGGAGGAAGAAGTTGATGTCACCGGAGAGGATGTTTTTAATTGCTTTGCTTGCTCTGAGCAATTTTCCACCAAAAGCTTCCTGTTGGAGCATCAGAATGAATGTCATCCAAAAGTACAATTAAAATGTGGGATTTGTGGAAAAACCTTCAAACATAGACAAGAACTAATTCAACATGAGCGAACACATCTGGCAGACAGAGAAGCCAGAGCAACTGTTAAGAAAAAGAAACAAACACGGTTAAGTTGTTTTAAATGTCCCACTATGTTTGACACAGTGCAAGAGATGGCTTTTCACATGAAATCACACTGTGTTCAAGATTATTTACATTACCGTTGTGACATGTGCTACAGGTCGTTCAGCCAGCTGTCTCTTCTGAAGCAGCACCATGAAAGTCATGTTGGCCAGGTTGTGTATGAATGCACAGAATGTGATAAGGCGTTTGCTTTTCTTCACCTCTTAGAGGAACATCAATTGACTCATGCTGGACCCTCTAAGTAATGTTTTTTTTTTTTTTACATTTGTTTTTATGTACATTGCTGTAATTATATGAACTAAAATGTGCTTCATTTAAGCTGCTCATTACTTACTTCCTTTCATCACTGTATTATTATTTCATATAAATATTCATTTTCTTTTAAGTTCTTGTTTGTTATCTTGTCAGGTGTTATTTCAAACTTAGAGCAAAACTAAAGTTATGATGTATATTCTTACTAGCTCTGACAAAACAGGTTACATATATTGAATAACCTGCAATGAATACTAGTTGTGTAAACTTTTTAATGTCTTGGAGATTGGAAGGGATCACATCTTGAATATATATATATATATATATAGTTTGACAGACAAAAAGTTAATTATTTTTCTTGACTAATATGTAAATAAGGCATTACTGTGTGTTTTGTGAATAGATTGTTTCCATTATATGACACGGTTTGACGGTCATGAAAATTCTGTAACGTATGGATGGATTTTCTTTGTATTATAAACGTTTTAATGTAACGGCAGGTTGTAATTTTCAAATAGGTACAAATGTTTCTGTACAGATAAAATGTTTGGAATGATCGCTGATATTCTTTTCAACAAGTTTGTTTTCTTACAAATTAAAGATATACATTTTTTGGATTCATACCAAAAAGACGTTAAATTATGGGTTACAGTTATTTTTAATACATAATCAGTTAATGTTCCATGAGGAATGTTTCGATATTTGTATACCGGAGATGGTAGGCATTCTGTAGCAAATGCAAGAACCTTTTTTGGGGGAGTATTGGCGTTTCAGAGTACAGATAGTGTGCTTGACGTTTTGGCCTTTGAATGGAAATAACGCAAAACATTAGAACCGTTTTTTATCAACTGAATCGTTGAAATCGATAAAGGCGATGAGCGCATCCATCTACTTTTCAAGTGGAGGTCGTGTATAGAAAAAGGCAATAAAACGATTGTATACGGAACTACAGATTCATGGATGCTGTGCGGGCGGCAATCCATCGACCCTCATCGGGTAACCCGGAAGTATTGTGCAGTAGCTGTGTTTGCACCTGGAACATCCGTCAAGACCTCCGTGGTTCCATCTCTAGCAGGGTTAGCTCATGCTGGATATGTCTGCTGGAGACCACAGCGTTAGATTGACCGACTATTCGTTTCTAAATGCTCTTGGGTAACATGACTGGTAACGACAGAGCTTAGTTTAGCACTGAAGCCTCGGATCATTCTGGCAACAGATGGGATTCAAGCGGCCTGGGGTCTCATACAGGTAGGTTGTTATGCGAAAGCTTGTAACTTGGCATCCCTGCAAATGAATTCCACGGACTTATTTATTTGAGATTCCACCGATTGTTATAGGCACATATTTTGTCGTTTATTAAATGTCGGTGGGCCAAGTATAAATACCCTCATTTGTAATTGTTTTCTTGTATTTTATCTGTTGGCCTACAAATGTGGGCGATAAAATAAGGTACATTTTTGGGGTGTGGGAATGTCAAGACGCTGCATCTCTTTTTCTGTTGTAATATATTTTCCCATGGCCTTAGATCGCAAGTGTACCATGGGCCGAGATGAACGGATACATTGTAACAAGGCTGTAAATGATAAACGCGCGCTATGCATTGCTTCCATTTGTACGGTCAAGATCATGCATGCGGTTTCATAAGCTAACAAAGGGCCAATGTGCTGTGGCTGGCCTTTAGAGTCGCAGAAAATATTGCACATCGAAGGTTGAAAATGTATGCGTGGTTGCAGTATCTAGTTTATTTAGTCTGTAGTCGTCAAATGGCACACACTGAGGGAACCCATATGAATTTATAATTGTGCACTCACGTTGGTGTAGACATGAAGCCAACCTATGATATGAGCAGGATTGATTGTATTAATTAATTATTCGTTTTCGATTATTTCTGATGTTAAAATATGGCAGCTTTAAGCAACATCTTGTCTTGTAAACATCATCGAGCTTGCCCTGTTTTTGCTAAACACGGCAGCCTGTTAAAATAGTCAATAAGAACGACAACGTATATTTTGTTTCATATATTGTCCGATTTATTGTTTATTCTTTTTTTTTTTTTATACAGATGTTGACCAGCTGTGGGCAAAGACCGGGATAGTTGTCAGATATATTTTCTACAATGCTTGGGCTACAGGGTAACTCTTCATCTTCTAAAGTGTATCGTTGTATGGCTTGTTCAGCAACCTTCACTGGACTGTCTACTTTGCTGGTCCATCAAGCAACACATGCCAATGCATTGACCAAAGTTCATTCTTCAGAAACATCAGAAAAGGCACAACATGAGGAAGCAGTACATGGAAGCAACCCTCTGTTGGACCAGCCTACGCCACCACCACCTTTGCCCGAATGCCCTTCATTCTATATTTGTGATTGTGGAGAAGAGTTTCGGGACTTTAATCTCATGCTGGTGCATAAGCGTTCACATATATCTACCCAACAACGTCTGCAGCCTTTGAATAGCAATATATTCCACTCTGTTAAAGAAGAATATGCCCAGGACACTTCTGCTCATCCCGAACCCCTTAGAAAAACCTTTACCCTACCAGTTGTGTCCATGAGTTACCCCTCAACCTCTGTGTCTTCAACCGCTGAAGTTGTCACTTCAAAAGACCCTGTAATTGATAGCACATTGCCAAATCACAATGTTGTCGGGATAAACATTGAGGACGCAATTGTAAGTGATCCTCCGGACAAAAAAGTTTTACATGCAGATCCCAATACACAAGTAGCCAATATTTTGAGTGTACAGAAGCCTCGGCCAACTGCCATACAAGCCTCATCTTCCCATATAAAGGCAATTTCTATCCCTAGTAAGATAGCCACACAGGCTGGGACAGAGCCAAAGAATAAGAATTTGATGAAGATGCTTGCTACTGCATATATGAGCCGGTTTCAGCCCTCTAAGAGTGAAAACCCAAGTCAGAAAGAGGTCATCCCTAAAAATGAAATCTTCCCAGTAGAGATAACATCAGAAACCACATCATATCCCACACCCAGTTCTATTTCACTGTTAAGGAGTCAAATTAGAAAATCTCGTCCTAAGAGCAAGTCTCCCACAGTTGGCAAAATTCTTGATTCTAGTAAGAAGAGCATTGTGTCTCTGACGCAGACCTTCTCCCCCGTGGTGCTTCTTGAAACCCGTCAGAAGCTTAATGATTCTAGCAGTAACGGTACATGTGGGAGATATCAATGTGGGCGATGTCGTAAGGTGTTTCAGGACTTGGACAGTTTGACTGAACATCATTTCTTGCACAGAAAAGAGAGAATTAAATGCTGTCGTTACTGTAAGCAACTTATAATTGGAAAACTGCCATTTCCTGACAATCATATTTGTGCTCAGTCAGCTGGCATTGCAATTCATAATTCTAATGCAAAGCAAAAGACATTGCCGTTTGTACAAAAAACTGCAATATTCCATAGCCTAAAGCAACAGAGCATTATTAATAAGGCAAAAAAAGCGTTCTTTTGTCCAGTATGCAAGCACAACTATGCACGAAGGTACAACCTTAAAATGCACAAGTGCCAAGGCCCAATATCTCTTTTTCAGCATGCCACTTCCCCTATTGAGAAAAAGAAATCCCAGAGCTCAGAAAGTAAGGTCAGTACCAATGCACAAGTTGATGAAGGGTCTCAGAATAGCAAGAGTGTTGCAGTGGGAACAACAGTAATTGGTAACATCAAAGTAGAAGTACCTCCTGCCAGTTCAGGACTTTCAAAATTTCCTGATATGTCCCGGTCAGGCTCGGCCAATAGCTTTTTACCCTTCTACCCCAGACCGCCCGTGCAAACGCAACACAAGGATGCCATTCCAGGCGAGAGCTTGCTTCAGCAAGCAGAAAAGGAAAGCAGGGATACAGCTGTTGTTCCTCTAAAAGAGGATAATGGTGGACAATGGAGGGTTCCCTTGGATGATGAAATGGAAGAACTGGAGTGCACCATGGGGACAGCTGATGATTATATAGAATCTAAGAAAACCATACCCGTTAATGTAAATAAATCTCAAAAAAGTGGCCTAAGCTTTTTTATCAGGGATGGTGCAAAACGTTACCCATGCAATAAATGTCAGAAGACTTATAGCCGGCCTTCTACCTTAAGGAGGCATCTGAGACTGTGTGGGTTCAGGCCCCATGGAACTGTGACAGCACAACACCAGAACACTAAGGTCCATAATGTTTTGGGGGTAAAATCACAATTGGCCTCCAAGGTGAACCCCATCTTTAATTGCATTTTCTGTGGAAAGTCATTTAATCGTAAGGACAACATGGTGACGCATCGTAAGAAATGCCAGATAAAAAGGGCAATGCCCGGCATGAACAGTGGACCGTTGCAGCAAAATCTTCCAGTCATAGAGTCTGAAGGACAACGGCAGCCGCCACAAGATGAGAGTGATAACTGGGGTGTGATGTCGCTGCCCTCTGTTCTTCCAAGAAGAGTGACATGTGAATGTGGTGCTGGCTTTACATCTCCAAAACTGCTTCTGGAGCATCTGCAGAAGCATGCACAGGAATCGTATACATGTCCTTCTTGTGGTGAGACGGTCGCTTCCTGGGCCGACTATGAAGTTCATCTACAGATCCACATGCATCCTCACAACCACCTCTATAAAGGTCTTCAGCCACAACGATCCCAGCCCCTGTTGCTGCGTTTTCAACAACCGCTGCCATCTAAACCGATTCCCCATGCACAACTTAAGCAGCCCCGCCTCACACAGCCTTCCCTTAAGCATCCCCACCCCCCGCAGCTCCCAACCCCAGTCAAGAAGCTGCAGCGCATTGTATGCATGCGATGTAACAACACCTTCTCCAACCACTGCAATCTGCGAAAGCACATAACTCTAAATCGCTGCAAAGGTGGACGTGTCACAGTTCCCCCAAAAGGGGGTCACTGTTCCCGCTGCAACACCCACTTCCCCAACATCATCAGCCTTGTGTTCCACCAACGGAGCGGAGCCTGCAAGCTGGCGGTCAAACCCGTCCGCTGCAATATTTGTCTGCGCTGGTTTGGAACAGAGGATGGGCTGCAGAAACATCTGCTTACACACAAACAATCCCAAACCGTTCACTGTGATGTTTGCCAAGGAACTTACTCAAGTCTTAAGTCCCTCAAAAACCACCGCAGGAAGATTCACGGCATCAGGGCTGGAGGGCACGATGCGCTGCCACTGGCGGTGCCAAAAACGGAAAACTCCTTGTAATTTAGCTTGTTTTGTCTGTAAATATATGTTGCCACTGCTTTTTAGGAAAAAAAATGGTGTGTTAATGGCTGCTCCTGACCCAATTTGTCATGTGTGCTGTTTTTTTTTCTTTTTATATACCACGCTTAAATAGTTGTACAGTTCCATCTGTGAATTAATTTGTGATAATGTAAACTAAGTCATTTAAAATGATTAATATACTTTGATCAGTGTTTTAACCCTTGATTTACATAGTGGCTGATAGTAAATAAAAACAGATTGTATTTGTTTTGCTTGATCTGTAATAAAGTCATCCAGGTAGTTGATGTTTGGAAATCTATTTTTTTTTAGGTTATTTCTCTGCACAGTCTACATGACTAGTAAAATAAATAATGATCCCATTTCACAGAGCAGAACGTTTTAAATGTTAACCAAATATATATTTCGATAACGTACACCACATGGACCTAAACACCATGGCTTACACATGTACACAAGGGTAGAAGCAAAACATGTCAATAGCAAGGTCAATTATGAACCGCCGTAAATTTGATTGAAATAAACGTTTACAGACATGGTACCCTTCCCAGGGCTTAATGTGTTGCATTTATCTGAATAGTTTTGCCTTAATGAAAATACTTATTTTGAATTGGCACTTACAACCTTCCGTACCACACATTTTGGTGTTGGCGGGATTGACGTTTGTGACGTATGTACGTTGTACGTAAAAGAACAAGCCCTAGATCTAGCTGTAGCAACTAGCACCCGGTAGTTTTTTTTCCCTATGGATTACTTATTATACGTCGTTATTGTATACATTTAGGTGTTGTTAGGCGTGGATGATAAGACAATAGCCTACGACAGTACAAATATGGGTCTAGGCTTTTTATAGCACGGACTGTTTGCAGGTAAGATCATTCTATCAGCTTGTATGCTACGCTAATATTAAATATTTTAGTAACATGAGTTGGCAGCACAGACTTACAATTTAACAATCGTATAATGAATAATCAATCCTCATTTGGGAATTGCGTTCTAGCGTTTAGTTAGATTATATAAATACTTTGATACATGTTCAACTTATGTAGCCGTTAACTCTTGGAAACGAATAACGTAATTTGCTTTGGATACAACACGAATATAGCCGAGCTGTTATTGGTCATGCGTTATGGGATATAAACAGTGGATATGAGCAGCCACTTGGACCTTATTTGTTTTGTTTACCTAATTCAAATTCAAACTCATCCGACAGAAGTATATTCTGGACTCGAGGACCGGTTCAAGAATCGTCGATCATGCAGAGAAGTCAAGGACAACAGTTAAGAGGCCCCTTCTCCGGGATCACAAGCATGGACGAAGGCTTTCCAAAAAGCAATGATCTGTTTTGCTTTAGCTGTGAGAATATATTTCCAAGCATCGCGTTTTTGGAGGAACACTGTTGTCCAGCTGCGACTCACATCTGCTCTTGTGGAACTGAGTTCCCGTTGTATTTGGATTTGGTTGCCCACAGCAAAACCCACCCACCTGGACACAGTGTTGTTGACCGTAAAGCTGTAAGAAGGCGCAGATTTGATAGAGAGCAGGAGGAGAATCTCAGACTTTCCGCTCAGCAGGGCCCCTCATCTTTACTTGGTGTTAACACCAAACCAGCATCCTCTTTGGAGGTTGTATCAAAACGCCACGTCCCCCTGCAGTCATCGCCACCTAATTCGGTGAGGATTTCTAAACTGTTCCGTGGTTCAGCTGCACCAACTGTGGATCTCTGGACTATTTATCAGCCAGTGGTGTTGATAAAGATGCCATCGTTTAAGAATAAGGGGACTTATCGTTGTGGTAAATGTTCGCAGAGATTTTCAACAAAAAGTAATCTGGTTCTGCACTACAGTACTCATGCCAGAGAAAAAGTCTTTGGGTGTATAGGTTGTGGAGTGCTTCTCTCCAGCAACAAAACATTGCCTCAGTACCATCAATGTAATTCCCCCAGTAGTTTCCTTGCAGCAGGAGTGATCTCGACTCGTCCAGTTTGTGGCCAAAAGCCCAACATGCTACCTGGGGCACAGACACTACTGCCATCTAATAAAAGCAAACAGCTTAACGTAACGGCCCCTAAAATTATACGATTGAAGACCTATGCTCGCCCACATTCAGCCCTGGCAATGAAACCTACGCAGGCAACCTATAGCATGGATGCATTCCCTTGTGGAGTCTGCCGTGTAGCATTTGAAAGTGTTAAGTTACTTCAGCGGCACAAATGCCTCGAAGCCCAGAGAATTGTGCTAAATAAGCCAATGCCTAGACCACAGTCAAGCACACAGTGGCTGAGCTTCACTGCCGTGAAGAGCCCGTATCCTCTCCCCCAAACAGCAAGAAGCAAAAATCATGGCGTTGCACCTTTCGGCGTCGGCCACTCTTATCGAAACAAGACTGTGCACAGCAATGGGACCGGGGGGCAGCCCGTAAGTGAGAAAACTGATTTGGATTCAGATGATGACTGTTATATTATTGAAAGCTCCACGAAAAAACCTAACAAGATGTGCAACTTATCCTCATCCCTCTATCTTGAAAAGATGAATCAATGAATGTATATTTGTGTATATATGTATGATGGATCACCGTTTTGCTTATTACAGTGGGCAGATTGCAGTACTTTCTTTTGTTTTGCATTTTTTTTTATCAAATCAAGTTGTGGATTTTGTGTAATAATTTTTGGGATGTAGATAGTATGGTAATTTTATATTTTATATGATATTGAATGAGAACAAATGTAAGGGTTGACCAAAATGCCTTTTTTTAGAATTACAAAATACTAATGAAATAAAAACACATATTTTGAAGCTGAAGTTATGGACTTAGGTGGAATTGTGGTTGTTGTTTTGGAAACCTTTTACTTATGCGACTGTCTAATCATACAAACGAAATATCAATATTTCAGTCTTCACATAAAGAACCAATATAATCCTGTGAACGAATTTATTTTTGGTAGTGCAAGTGTTTAGTGTGTTGAAGTAATTAAAGGCGAAGGATGACCATGAAAATAACATATCAAGAGGTTGAGCATGTCCAAGGTAAATACAAAATAATGGTCCGTGGAGGACTTACAAACAAAATGTCTCAATAGAATGCAGAATGTTTTTTTCGAAAGAAGACAAACTAGAAATGATTGGAAGTTAAAGATCAGGAGCAATGGCAGTTTAAAGCAGTATGGAATTAGAGGATTAAGGAGACTTAAGTCTCTGAGTAAATTTCCGATGGGGGCGGTATTGAAACTTCTTGGATACATTCTTCACAAAAAAAAACGAAGAAGAATGACGACATATGCACGCGACGAGGTTGATTCAAGCTGGCCAGCTGTGACCACGGACATCGAAAGTAATCATACTTTATAGGCTCAACAAAAACAACCAGGAGGAGGACGCTTCGGGAACCAACAAACCAGCCCAAAATAGTTTTCTGAAGTAACATGACAGAATTAAATGTGGTAGACGTAGCGCGGCACTAGCTTGGGGAACTTCTTCACTTCAGACCCTTCGGTGGTGAGCGACGGCAGACAGCGCCAGGACGGTTCCCGTAGGACGCCTACTGGGTGAGTAATGTAGACTGATGTGTTAACGTGTACGTTTAATAAGGTTTGATCTTCTTCTGCTTCTTTTTGTGTTTTTAAAGCTGTTTGGATATATGGCAGTTTCCCATTTCTTTACACAGTCCTTTGCGTTTTTATTGAGCACTGCGCGATCCTTTGAGCTGCACTTGTTCGGTAGTATGGGCAAGCAAGGCAATGCTGCATTGTATGGTCCTCCATAAGATTTGATAACATTGTAGGACCATCAGCGATGTTATACAATGTAAAGTCTGTCTGCTGAAAATATGCGAGCTACTTGCACACATCGCTAGTTGCCGGAGGTTATTAAAAAGTATCTTTTATTTTATAAGATGCCAACAGCTTTGTCAAGAACTTTTTTTCATTCGGTCTTCTGTTTCTGTCTCATATTTACAGAAGGCTGTGATAAATACAACAAAAAAAGCAAAACTTCGTTGTTTTGGCCCTAATGATTGTCTAGCATGATACTTTAGTGTAGACACCATTATATCTACAGATTGTCTAGCATGATTCTGTGGTATAGGCAGCCACACAGTGTGTTAATGTCTAAGTATGTTCTCCTGAGATGATGTGAATGGAGCACTGAAGTAATGGTTATGTGGACTGTGCCTTCACGCTAAAAATATCCCTGTGTGATCTCAAACCAAACCAGCGAGGAAGTCAACTTAGTAACAAATTATCCGCTGGTTCAGACTAAATACAACTGAATTACAGCTGTGAAAGTACCCCAGTGGTGGCTGTCCGATGAAGCGGTGCTCAAAGGTGAAGTCAATTAATAAAACAAATTTATGAATTTGAACAAATCGCCCAATCCTAATGTGTTCACATCCGCCAAAAGTAACCTTTGTTAATATTTTATTCAGTTCTCTCTCATTATTGGTGCCACTTACTGCTTTCCTTGAGAATTGGAAGAAAGTATTTTATTTGGCTTTTTTGTGTGGTTTAATAAATTGATTAACTTGACATATTTTAATCATATATTTTTGGTTCTATTTTTCAGTTTGCTGAAAAGAGGAGGACGACGACAATCATGACTTGAAATCCCAAAGTGAACAGAGACTAGGAATGCTAAAGTCTCATCATGTGTCTTCCTGTGAATTCACAAACAATTGGTGAGATGAATAGCCACACAGTTGTGAATGTCACTAGTAGTTATGCAAGAAAAATCTGGTAGCATGCAAAATATACTTGAACCCTCTGCAGCTGTCCCTCCAGGACTTTCTGTGGAGGTCAGTAGAAAATCAGGACTTAATCAAGAGTTCTCTTCTGACGGACAGCCATCAGGATTCTTGGACAGCAGCCACGTTGTAAACTCGCAAACAGTACATCAGAATAACAAAACCGACTCAATGGAAGAAATGTCTGGGAAAACTGAGACTTGTTTACCGGAGACAACAGGCAATCAGGGAACCCCCGTGGTGGTCCGTAGAAAACCAGGCAGACCTCGAAAGCGTAAAAACAGAAATCCTTTCTCGCAACCAGCCAGGCCTCTGGATTGTAATGTCCCTGATAGTCTGAATGTCATCACTACAACTCAAAGTCAGGCTATCTGTCATTCAGATTCTGTTACAGAACAATTTAATGACGCTGAAAAGCTTAGAAAGAAAGGAGGAAGGCCTAGAAAACAGAGACCTACATCTTTTGCAAGCAGTCCTGTAGCTGAGGCAGATAGAGCCTGCAGCCAAAGTCCAACTAATCATATAGTTATTAATATATCAAAGAAGAGCCGCCGTAAGGCGAGGCGAGTATTTTCAAACCTTAGTCGGAAAAAACTGATTGAGCAGCGTGAAAGGAACATCCTTCTAAAAGAGGGCCGTTTACCAGTACATGGAAATAGGCGTAAATCGTTTGCTGGAGCCAAAGTGAAGTCAGAGTTTTCCAGCAGCAATGATCCCACAAACGAGCACAGGATCTCTACGGAGGACATGCAGCCAATTGCCTCAAGAGATCCAAACAAATCTCATCTTAATTCGTTAGAGTGCAGTAGATATGGGAGGAAAAGGAGTCTTAAACTGCATTTCAAAATATTCAAAATGGAGCAGGAAGATCAGCCTGCAGAAAGCCCAGAGGACCACCCAACGAGAAGAAAAAAAGGGAGGCGATTTCACTGCAAGACGTGTGATCGTTCATATAAATTTAAGTCTCAATGCATTCAACATGAACTAAGACATGGGGAAAAGTCATTTCTCTGTCGTCTATGTGGAATTTGTTTTGGCAAAGAGTCTAACTTAATGCTTCATCTTAAAAATCAACATAAGTCTAATACAAAAAGTCCAAAGAGACAAACATATTCTGACCATGTGAAAAAGGGATGTGAAAACTTAAACCAAGATTCAGACTTTGAATTTCATCCATCAGTTGCCTCAAAACAAAGAAAAGGATTTGTTTGCCAGGACTGCGGGAAACAATTTGCCTATCATTCTGCCTTACAAAGACATATGCATGTTCACACAGGTGCCAAGCCACACAAATGTGATGTATGTGGGAAAGGCTTTTGTCAGCATTACTTTCTTTGTGTTCATCAACTGACACACTGGTCAGAGAATCGTTACAACTGCTTAAATTGTTTAGAGTCATTCACTGAATATTTAAAAGCTAAAAACCATGTTTGCAGCTCTGTGAAATCTGGGCTAGGTAGTCGTATCCCAGGGCGATCCAAGGTATCACTATCGTACACATGTGACATATGCAAGAAAACCTTTTTCATTTTGAAAGACTTCCACATGCATGTCAAAGCCCACAGTAGTGCCAAGTTGTACCATTGTTTGATGTGTGGTAAGCTTTTTAGTTTCCAATCGGAATACAACACACATCAATATTACTGCAAGAAAAGGGCAGAAAATAAGTCTGCAGTGAAGTTGTCATCCGTTCGACGTTCAGAGCTCTTGTTCAAAGGGCCAAATTCTATGCCCTCGGTCCGAGCTTCCACGTCTGAAGGCGACAATTCTAGCAACATGCCATTACAATTGCTACAGCTCCATCCCAAGGAAATTGTGGTCTCAAATATTTCTTTTCACTCCACTGTTATACCTCAACCTCGCTCACCTTTTGTGTCAAAGTTAAATAATCTTGATAACCGGTCCGACCCCAGGAAATATCTATGCCCCCACTGTGGACGATTATTTAGACATATGGGAAGACTGCGAGCGCACATGCTCACTCATGCACAAGGTCAAAGCTACACCTGTGGTTGTTGTGGAAAGACCCTTGAAAGTTGGACTAAACTGTGGCACCATCAGAGAATCCATAGGCAGAAACGGGGACGGTTCACTTGCCCTGAGTGTGGTCAGGGTTTTCGTTTTGCTGAGCCCTATAAAAGGCATATGGCCGGGCACCCAGAGTACAAATGGATTAAGAGAAAGTCTAAGAAACTGCCCCTGCCTTATCAGTGTGAGCTCTGCTTCAGTAGCTTTGAGACACTTGATTTGCTGTTCAGCCACCAGTCCTGCCATTTCTCAGGTGTGCGCAAGGTCAAACATTTTCATTCATCACTCGATGGTCATTCTCCTGAGAGGACTTTAAGCTTGTCAGTGAACCCCTATATACCCCACAGTGAACCTCAGTGTAGTAACATGGACATTTCCCTCTCTTTTCCGGTACCCAGCCTTCAGGAAAGCGTCACACTAAAATATCCACATCAGATGTTTCATGCATCCAAAGTGTGTGATGTGTCTCCAGAGGACATTAGATGTGTTGTGTGTGGTAGCTGCTATCCTGGCATCTCAGAACTCTATCTACATTATTTGCAGCATGCCAGAGGACAGTTGTAACCAAAAAGTTATGTTTTCTATCCACACAGGCTATTTCCTTCTTCAGACTCTTATTTTAGCCACTTTTAGGTTTGCTGCCTTATTGTACATTGATTTAGAAAACAATAATGATGTAAATGTAATTGTGTGTTTTATGCTCTCAAAATATTCATTCAAAGAAATGTTTCAAATCAGAAAATGCAATGGGTTTTTATGTTTGAAGATTGTTTCAAGCTGTACAAGCTCGTGTACAAGCAAGTTGTTACAGGATTAGAAATGCCCCTTTATATTTGGCTGGAAACCAGCTTCCCCCTGGTCTGATGCTATATTAGTTTAATCTGTTGTTAAACCATGAGGTATTTTATGTAAATATGTGACAATTATGTGTCAACAAAATTACATGAATGTGCATTCCAAAATTGCATTAGTGGAAACTGTTGAGGACTTTTGATGGACAGCTGTAATAAATATCTGTATTTTATTTTTTAAGTTGGTTTTTGTCTGTTATTTTACACGACTGTTATGAGTTAAAAATGGATTTTCAGTGGTCAAATGTATATCCGTTATGTCAAGCAGGCTAATTTAGTCGTGTTCCCAATTAATTATGATAATCTAGTATTCATACAAGTCATATTAAACCATTTCATTAAAGCACTCTTCAGATAATGTCATGGTTCTCTTTAATAGTAGTAGTAAAAGTAGTTAATAGACAATTGTAGGACAAGCGCTATTGTTTGACAATTCTAAACAGAAGAGACGCTGAACATGTTAAATGAATGTGTTGAACTTAGTTGGAGGACATGGTGCTCCTGATCCAGGAGTTGTAGTTGCAGACCTTGGCGTAGACACCAGGCTTGTTCCTCT
>JAOPUD010000009.1:8821090-8842128 GCA_027122715.1 Trisopterus minutus
GACACCTGGTAGGCAGCGGAGTGCTTCCTGCACTCGTATCCCCCCACGATCTTGTCATCCTCATCCTCCAGGGGGGCGGCAACTTGAATACAATACAAAAGGATGCATTTTTGCCACATGATTAAATGCATCACAATAAGAAATATAAGTGTTTAATAAGCAATTATTAATTGGCACAGAAAAAAGTACATAATTAAACAAAAACTTACAAGCCGCAGCAAAGAGAGCAAATAAGATGAAGTACTTCATGATTGCTTGGTGGAGAGACTACATCCAGCAGCAGCTATCGTGGGTCTTATATACCCAACCATGAACCTCCTTATCTCACATGCTCAAGGATTTGCCTGTTGATTACTTATTACCTTGCCTGGGAAATGGAAAAATTGCCACAGAGAGCAATATGTGGGAAGATAGAACATGATTCCCATCTGCTGTACTTTTAATAAATAGGCCTATATACGAACTACATGGTGTGGAGTGGACATCACAATATTAACAATGGCCATGATCTGAAATTTATATCCAAATTAACTGTGCAGATGTAGTCTTCAACATGACACAACTATCGATTACTTGAAGATAATTAGTCACTGGGTTATTTAAACTCACATATGAGACTTATAAATTGATAGGCGGGGGATGCATCTGAAAAAATATATTTATTTAACGAACTTTTTTTTCGCACTTGAATATACCCCCTGGGTGACGTCAATCGGAAGCGACTGTATTCCGATTTTGTATTGGCAGAGAAGCTAACAGCTGCACCAAATGTGAGTTTGTTTTGGTTTGCAGTTTACTTGAGGTAAGCAAAGCAAGGCATGTGTAATCGCTATTTGTATTTATTTCTAGTGTAATACAGTTCCAAGAGTGAGAGTCTTCCCTTGCTTGTGTGGTGGTGTATTAGCTAGCTACAATGCAAGATCAGCACCTAATATATGCGGAATGCGCAACCATTGCGGATGTACTACAGAAAAAAACACTCATCAATGCGACAATATACTAAAGTCGTAAGGAGTTTCTGATATTGTTTTAATTAATGTCATGGACATGTGTAAAATTGTATTGTTTTTTTGCATTGCAGCAATCTCGAACATCTACTACTTCTTGAAAGACTACTGACTGGTTGTACGCTGCGCTTTGGATTTTTCATGTCCTTGAACTTTATATCTATTTATTATATGACAATTTCGTTTTCGAGGATTTAAAGCTCTATAGCCATCCAAAGATGTCCCTTGATTGGCTAAATTTGACATTCGGGCAATGTCGAGTTTTATTAACCTACATTGATTTGAAAC
This sequence comes from Trisopterus minutus, assembly GCA_027122715.1. Lineage (NCBI taxonomy): Eukaryota > Metazoa > Chordata > Actinopteri > Gadiformes > Gadidae > Trisopterus > Trisopterus minutus. Next base: position 8,822,386 of record JAOPUD010000009.1, read on the forward strand.
ATGATAAAAATGAAAGGATTCTAGGCAATTCTTAAGTCGTATTCATATGAATATGAGTGTCCCCTTGGTAGTCGGTATGCTCAGCATTATAACCCGGTTCGTACATATTTTAACATGATGTATATAGCAGTGCTTATTTACATAGAAGTAAGTTAGGAAATACGGAAAACTTTTATTAATGGAGCAAAAGTCAGGAAGTGGCTTTCCAGTCGGTTCCTCTGCACAACTCACCTGACTCATGACCGAGTACTACGAGGAGGGGGGGCTGCTGTATGAGCAATCACCTCCCATGCACATTAAAGTGGAGTCTCCAGAAGGCCCGTTCGGTGGAGGAGTCTCTGAAGATGGCTTCCCAAGGGAGGATGACGACTCTGAGGGAAGCTGTGACCAGAACAGTGGACTACCTGGGGTCCTCCCTTTTAATGTCGTAGTGGTGCATCCAAACATCATGGCGCCAGGGATGTCCTCAGATGAACTCATGTCTATTGAACAAAGTGAGCAAAAACAACAGGAATCATAATTTTGAAAGTAGACAATGCCAAAAGAGATAATTGTGCGCTGTTTACTTTCTTTTTTTCTTTCTACCAAAACCACATCTTTTGTTCTTTGCAGGCAGAGGAATGTCTGCTGCCTTGGCTGCTGGCGGTGCCAGTAAAAGGAAGAGTCGCTTCAGCGGCGCGGAGCTGGAGGTGCTGGTGTCCGAGGTGACTCGGTGCGAGGGTGAGCTCTTCGGCCCGGCGGGGAGGCTGCGCCGCCGGGAGAGAGAACGCATCTGGGCGGGAATCTTGGAGAGGGTCAACGCTGTGTCCAGAGTCCCCCGCACCCTGAGGGAGGTGAAGAAGCGGTGGGATGACCTGAAGAGACGAAATGGTGGAAGGCTGGCAGACGCTCGCCATCGCAGCTGTTACCTGCCCTCCAGCAGAGGGGCTTTGTTACTCGGAAGACCTTCTCAGTCGCAGTCGAGCCCTCGGCTTCAACAGGCCAGACAGAAGCAGAGCTCCAGACCAAAGGCTAGCTTTCCATGCTCGACAGACTCTGAAGCAGGTAGGAACCAGCACGAGATAAAAATTGCTTGAATTGTATGAAGATGTACTAGTTATTTATCAATTATCTACATCTCTAGACTATATTGTTTTTGTTTTTGTTTTTTAGTTGGAACTGGGGATGGGTCTGAGCGAGATGGTTTGGAGAAGGAAGAGGAGGACACCATTGAGCGGGAGAGAGAGGTGGGAGAACCAGACTGTGAGGGACCAGAACACAGCATGGAAGATAAACTGGGGTTGGGACTCAGTCTGGGCATCGGACCTCCCCCTCCCTCTGAGCGATGGCTGCCCCCTTCCCCACTCTACAGCGCACCTTTCCTCAATGGAAGCCCACAGCCCAGCCCGCCATCGCTTGGAGCACAGCAGGGGCCTCTGGAGACGCAGCCCCGCAGCTCGTGGCTGGAGGACGAGCTGCACGGCCTGGGAGATGCAGCTCTTCAGCTCGGTGATCGGGTGGAGAAGAGCCTGATGGAGTTTGGGGAAGGTTTCAGGCGTGACATGAAAACACTGGTGGCCTCCCAAGAGATGTTAGCATCCAGTCTACAACAAAACAATATCCTCTTGCAAAGACTCCTGGGAGTGCTTGAGTCGCAGCAGCAAACATCATCACAACCGCATCGTGTTCAGCAGCAGCAGGCTACCCCGTCACAACCACACTTGTCATCACAATCTTCGCCTCTCCAACAACTGGAAACACAGCAAACCCCAATAGATCCCCTACAACACCCACAGCAAACACAAGAGCATCTTCAGCACTTACATGTAGCAAAACAGCAGTCACAGTATAACCAGCCAACAAAATCGCAGCCAAAGCCTTTTCAACACTTGAATGATCAGTCGGCTGTAGCAGTGGTTCCCCAATCAACTCCAGGAGATGCACATGATACTTTTAATTTGGATCGGAATACAGCCGTGAATGGAACTGGCCAGAGGCCAAGGCGAGGAAGAACTGTAGAACATAGACGTAGGAGACGGCGTTGATAACGCAAGAGACTAAACAAACTTTCAATCAAGGGTATCTATTCCCCTGTCAAATTTGACTTGAATTGAGAGTGGTATTTTACTCATTGTATCTATATCTATGATATACAATGAATGCTTATTTTCTACCCCAATCATGTTACTTTCAACAGAGATGTGCAAAGTAAAACCCTGAACTATATGCTATTAGATACAATTTTGTCCTACTGCATTAGTTCTATGGAATGAACATTTGTGAGAGAGGCTTTCAATACCTTTAAATAAGTTGTTGGTGTTTAAAATCTAATTTGTCTGAAAGGCTGTTCTATATAGCAGTCATGAAACTCCTAGTAACTACTTTATGAATGCTGTAGATAGACATGCGTAACATTGTCATGTATTCCGCAGAACTTATTGAATATGGAGTACAGATAGTATATTGTTAATAAATATATGCCTGTGCTTTGATAACCGTTTAACATAAACATTCCTCAAAAATTTTGGACAAAAGAATAACTTTTTTGTTGTCTGTAACTTTTTTGTTGTCCAATGCTTGTTTTAGACAAACATATTTAAAGAATGTGATAAAATACCATATTTGCCTCCCACTGAACACTTTGTCCTCGAGGACCTTAAACACATTAACTGTGTGTCTGTAGGCTTTGATATTTTAGTACTGAGATGATAATGATAATATAAAGATGTATGTCTGGCTATGCATTGCATGCAATATTATCAGTATGCACGTAGGTCGCTAGAAACATAAGTACCTGCGTTCAATTTCGCTCCTTTTTTATTTTGTAAATATTGGCAGCAATATTTAAATGAAACTGTAATAAAGTAAACTATAATATACAAATGAAACAAGTAAGCGCACGTTGCGTCTCTTCTACGGGTTAAAGGTGTCCAGTGACCTGTACCAGTTCAGCTCACAAGTGCTCTGCCCATTGAGCCAATGATAGTGGGACGGTAACACATTGCTACATGCTACCAGGCCTTAGCGGACAGGAGTATACATGGGGGAAACATGGCTGCCGTGGACCCGTCTCACTTTCCCACGGAGCAGGATTCTATCAATGACGAGAATACGGGACCTCGGGGAATCGTCGGTATATGTCAATCGGAATTTAATCCAACGCAAACGGATACAACGGCAAGTAGAAATATCTCGGATTGCTTAAACGGCCAACAGGATGCCCAGGCTAGCAGTGCCAGTGCTAACAACGTGAGCCTTGCAAAGTGTGATTCGAAACCACAAGCTGGGACTCGTGAAGATCCGCTGGATAATATTGTATCAGAAAAAATGGCAAGTGTTGACAGTCCATGCGACGTGAAGCCTCGTCTTCCCGTATCTGGAGCTGAATGCAGAGATTACGACGTGAAAGACGACCAGTGTGGTATGCTACCGATTATGCATTATAGCGTAAGCCATTAGCATTAGCGTTTAGCATTAGCGCTCACTGTGTCATTTACAGTGTATCTTAACATTTATTTTCACATTATAAACTAGTGTATTGCCTACTGGTTCGTTGTCTGTTGTCAACATGACATACCATAACAGATTGACGGGCATTATGCGCGTGAAGTTAATAATGGAATGCTATGTTTCTTTTCAGACCACAAGGATAACTTCACGAAACCTATGGGGCAGCCTCGTAAACTTGCTAACGATACAGCTGATGCAGATGGAGAGAAGATCGACACAATCAACTATACTGATGAAAAGGGCCATGAGAATGATGCATTGAATGGGCTAGAGGTTGACATTAATCGAATGGAAGGGATTGAAAATTCTGTGGACAGCAAACCGGGCTTTAAAGTAGGTTCAAAGGGGAAACGTATTAGGTCGAGTCTGCAGTGCAAGGACTGTGGGAAAAGGTTTAATCGAAGAGAGACATTAAATCTTCACCGTCACTTTCATGCACACAATGACCCCGCACCCCTTACCTGCAAAGAATGCGGTCTGACCTTTCAGGACCGTAGCAGTTTCATCAAGCACAGAAAGGAACACAACGAGAAGGAGCAACCACTTATAAGTTCAAATAAGGATGCAGCCTCAAGCGAGGGGAAACGGTTTACATGTGCAAACTGTAAGACATTGTTTTCAACAGTAGAAGAGCTTAGGGGCCACAATTGCAACAAACATCCATATAAACCTTACCACTGTCCCCTGTGTGCTCGAGAGTTTCAATTTAAGATTGCTATCCCGAGGCACATGCAGATACATTCGCTCGAGAATATTTTCCAATGCCAAGAGTGCAACAAACATTTCTCTGACGGCCCCACTTTCCGTGCGCATCAGAGATGTCATGCTGCCCTGAAGCCATACGAATGTCTTGAGTGCGGTATGGTGTTCAAACATTATTCAGTAATGGAAGACCACCGTCGTAAGCACACAGAAAACATGCCTTCCCACCAGTGTTCTGTCTGTGGAAAGACCTTCAAGTACAGCAGTCTTCTACATCAGCACCAGTATCTCCACACAGGTCAGAAACCATTCTGCTGCCCAGAATGTGGTAAGAAATTTGCTTTTGCCCAAAACATGAAGGCCCATTACCGTCAGCATAGACTATCCACCACTACCTCTCTAGTGCCTCCTCACCAGCCCAGCAAACAAGACCCAGTGCCTACACCCGAACCTGCCAATGGACTTGGGAAGGAGAACACAGGCCAGAGTATAAAACCAAGGCGAGTATATAACTGTCCTCTGTGCCCCCTGAAGTTTACGATTCCGGCCAACCTGAGAGCCCACATGCTAATTCACGAGGCAGAGTATGAAAAACTGGACAACTCCCCAACAAAGGAGACCAAACCTATGATCTCGGAAAAGAGCTACAACTGCCCTCAGTGTCCAAGTATTTTCCATAACAAGCTCAGCTATTATGGACATTTGTTAAAAGCCCACAAGTCTGAATCTCACTATATAGAGCAGGTGACTGCTGATCAAAGTCAACTGAGACGACACAAGTGTCCACAGTGTAGCAAAATGTTCCATCAACGGTCAGTGTTTGAAGCTCATTTGCGTGTTCATTCCAAGGACAAGCCATACCAATGCAATGTGTGCGGCAAATCGTTTAGATGCAACAGCTACTTGCGGCAGCATCTTATCATCCACACAGGTGAGAAGCCTCATAAATGTCCAGATTGTGGTAAAGAATTTGCCTTCCTTCAGAACATGAAGACTCATCTAAAGTTGCATCAGGCCAAACCCTTCCGTTGTGGCAGCTGCCACAACTTTTACACTGATGCGGCCCAACTTAAACAACATGCGTTGTCCCACAAACGTCCAAAAAGACACAAGTGTCACATTTGTGACAAGAGTTTTACATTAGCATGTTTGCTTCGTGATCATATTAACACGCATAACGGAGCGAGACCTCATTGCTGTGCTGTGTGCCACAAAAGCTTCTCTTGGTTAAGCAGCCTTAATGTTCATATGAAAAGACATGAAAGGAGATTAGCATCATGCCCAGTGAGCGGATCAGCCATGGTGGCTCCTCCACAGCCGAGAGACACAGACCGAGGCCAAAATTCATTCCAAACACAAGCTCCTATGCTGTCATCCCAAATAGAAACAAAAGTCAAACAGGCAGAACAATGCCTGTCAGAGAGTTGTCCTCCAGTCCAATGGAAGGTGGATGGAGGTGAAGTATTGCCTGTTTTGTTGGCTCTGAAGTCAAATCAGCCCCAAGTGCTCACACAGGTTGACGTCTCAATGCAACAACACCACAACCCGTTGAGGTCCCTTTCTAACCCTAGTTCAGTTCCAAGTTTGAAGATGTCAAACATGAAAGAGAGCTTGATTTCTGGTTCCTTTCGAACAGCTATGCCCAAAACAGTCAGTCCATCTTTAGTTAGTGAGGTAGAGAAACAGAGGCATGCCCAGCCAGAGAAGTGGAGAGGCATGTCAACTGTTATGGCCTCAAATAGCTCTTCATTGTATAACATACCTGTCTCGTCCGCCTATGTAGACAGAGCAGCACTTTGGAGTGTAAAACCTAATCCATTAAATTCATCTTCACAGGTCTTTCCAAGTAAGCAAGAATTGTCTACAGCCCCTACAAAAGATGACTTAAATCCACATTCAGCATTTCCATTCACTGTTAGCCAGTCAGAAAAAATTGTAAATGGAGGTGAGCTTCAAAAACAATGGTCCCCAAGTTTAGCAGTTTCATCAGCTCTAGTGGACCAGAGCAAGGCTGATTTAAGTACAGCCCCTGCATCTCTAGACATAGGTAGCAAATTGGGGGACATGCGGACACCTGCAGATATTCCAAAGAAATCAAGCCCCTCAGACAAAATGGGTGTTAATCATGAGTTACAGTTACAACAAAGGCCAGGCTGGACAAATCGGACGTCTCCCCAGAAAGTTCCAATGTCTCTACCATACCAGCCTCCCCATTTTGCCCATGGACTCGGACCTGCAGTTTGGAGTTTCCAGACTAATCATGTTGGCCCTCAAGCACTGCTCCCTGGACATATCAAACCAGGAAATGCACAGGAACTGCAGCAAAAACCAATGGTAACTGGAACTCAGATTATCCTAAATCAAGCTTCTCCCTTTTTTTCTCCTCCACTTGCTCCTCTACCTCTTCCACTTGCTTTGCCTGGCCCTCACTCTCTTCATTCTGTTGCTGAACTTCCAAGACCTCCATACCCAAATCTTTTTTTTACACCACAGGCAGTGATGAGACCCCAAATGCCACGGACGCTGCCCCTACCTCTCAGCCCTCACACAGGACCGCACAATCTTGGTGGCCGTTTGTCGTTAGTACCAGAGGGACTTCTACAGTGCTTGATATGTGGGCACTCTCTTCCTCCTGAAATTGACCTAGAAATGCATTATCTGCAACATGCTCAAGGAGAGATTTGACATTGGTAACTGGTATTAGTGTAGAATTTGGTCTAACTAAATATATAAATCCTTGACATCCAATTAATTCAATGAGCATAATTGAAAATATATTTTGTTGGTTGTGCACAACTTAAAAAGTTATCAATGTGATTAAAGCATTTCAAATGCACATTAGGAGCTTGCGGTACAATGTGTTTATGCATGTCTTCTGTTACCCATTTGAAGATTCTTGTTTGACTTTGAATGCATTTTTTACTTATTTAAATTAAAATAAACAATCAATTTGAGGAGCCTAGATGTTCTGTTGATTTTGAACTGGGTTTGTGGTGGACAACTATTAACTTTGTTAATCACTTTTGGGTGCACTGTCAAATGTATAGTATATGTGCCTTTGTATGGCTGTCAAGTTTAAGCCAAGGTTAATTTTCTCATTGTAGATCCACGCAGGCGACCTCACTTGATTCATCATTCCAGGATGCTTAGGGGATAGTGTGAATATGAAGGTACTTCATATTAGATGGTCCATAAGAGATGGTCTGTTATGCAGTCGCATGATGGGGATAGTTCTAATATTATATATATTTTTATATCATCATTTGCATCATGGCAAGTTTTGTATTTACCACTAACAATTTGCTCCAGCAATAGGTAATGGCAGTAATGTTTATGGTTCCACTGGGAATCGCACATGAAATTGAGATGCCTTTCAGATAGCTGTTTGAAATATATTATTTTTAATGCATCTGAAACTTCCAAGTAACACTGTCTCGCAAATGAAAATGTAAATACACAGATGGAGGTGATTAACGTGTTTGTTAATTGTGTTTTGTGGATAATTTCAAACTTTGTCTGAGTTTATCTAAATACAGAATGCCACCTCCCTTGTGATACTATGTTATTGCCAAATACAATTTGGTATCCAGCCTTTCGTAGCTCCCCCCAGTAGGATACAAATGTAATTATAATTGTATAAATAAAACAAATCATTGTTAATAAAAAAGTTCCCTTATCATTGTTAATATTGTGAATTGTTCTACTGTTAGGTTAGAAATTATAAATAAATAATTCTCCGATACTACTAGGCTAGTCTAGTCCTACTTGTAATAGGTTTCATTATGAGTATGAATGGTATCTCAGTATTTGGACCATCAAATGCATAGGTCGTATGATCATATATTGGGCAACGTCAAATAACAATGTCGATATTTTGCAGTGCTTTAAAGGATATACGTTTATCTTAATTGTGGAAATACGACTTTTAAATTTGAAGGATTGATTATTTTTAACCACAGACGCCATTTGATATAATGAATTAAAATGTATACTTTAGATGTGTATACTTAAGCATCTTAAACTACGCTCGGCAACTGCTGCGTGTTTAATCCGGATTGAAATTATAGACAAGTGTACAATTATGTTTTAATTAAATTGTTAGAATAACAAAGTACACCATGCGTTATATTTGTTCTCAAAAACGAGCAATACGATTTTTGTTGCAGCGTAGGATATTGTAGAAAATTGACATTATCACGTAAAAGTGTAATGACCGCGCATGCGCATTCCAACGGGGGTGCATTTTGCTAGCAGCATCAGCAAGCTAAGCTAAGCTAAATATGCTATCATCCCATACCACCTTAACCCATATCGGTGGTTATAGTCGGATGGCTAGTTTGTGCAGTTAACATTGGATTATTTGTATTTTTTTTTTATGATAAAAAGGGAAATATATGAAGTTCACCATTCACCTCCTAGACAGAACACTTGCTAAACGAGTGAAATTAGCTAAATATGGAACAGAATACGGCCTAACCGGGTTAGCCATAGAACGTGCCTTGGAGACACCAAGCACTAGTAAATGGTCATACAGCGGGTTAAAGGAAGCACAGAGGAAGCGAGATGGACCGAGGAAATAAACACTGGAAGTCTGACAAACAACCTCAAAATAAGGACGATGCGTCTGCGTCTGCTGTGGACATTCTTGATGGTAAGTGTCCGTGTTAACACGATGTAAGAGTACCAGTGCATCATAGGCGGCCATGTCGTTAGGCTAGTTGGTTTTGTGTGCAGGCCTCCACAACATGCAAAATGCCTTGTGTATATTCGTGGAATAGTTCAAATAATCATTTTTGTTGCGCTGTAATTGTTGTCACTACTAACGATAATTTATTATTATTAAGCGTCGTTCTATGAAAATAAGTCATGATACACAGGTTAAATGTAGTTGTTTTTTTTACACTTCTAGTTTTGCTTAACGTATAAAATCGGAAATAATGCAAGCAGTGGATTTACGTAAAGTTATAACTGTAGTCAAACGTTTTTAAGAGCAAACTACCACAAATTCAGCCTGTATGTATGAGCAATAATGTATGACAGTTGATTTCTCCTGATTTGTATAAAATGGATTTCATAAACACTGCTGGCGCAGTTCTTTTGAAACAGTGTGCGGGTACAATGTGAATATGAAAGGTCTGAATCCAAGAACTATTCTTGTTTTTATGTATTTATATAATAATGAGCTGCAATAGTTAAATTCTATGTCATTTCCTGCACACTTCATTCAGTGTGAACAGATACTTTATTTTGCTATTCTATTTTTGTTGCAACGCAACGCTACTACCTCGAGATCTGAAATATGGAATTGGCCGGAAATTGTGTTGAATGGATATATATATATATATATAAAATAAAATGTTATAAAAATATTATAACCCTATTATGTAGATTGTCAATCTAACCTAACCCTAATTGTGAATTCAATCTCAAGGCTTAAATGATTTAGCCAGTTTGCTAAGAACCCAGGTTTATTGTTGACCTGGCTATGTCGATGTTAATCAGACTTTTGTTGAATTCCCATAGCTGTGTCTTTGTTTGTCTTTGTCCTATATATCTGAATAAGATCTACCCTGTCTTGGTGATCTCAAATAGTTCTCACAACCGAACAAATACAAAAGTTTCAATTCTGTTTGTATTCCACTTTACATGAAATGTATAGTGTAATTTTACCTCTTTACATGGACATTTTTCTGAAGTCATTTTTGGATTATTCATATGTTACACTGTATCTTTAATGCTTTTGGTCTTATTCTTTCTTTAGTCATAACTGCTTGTTTGACTGACCTTGGCTTGGACTTATGGATATATGCAAATTTAATCAATGAAGATAAATGCAGACATGATCATGCTTTATTGTTCATATACTTCTCTCCGTTAGGCTTTTAAGAACCGTGCAAAGACACATTTAATTATTCAATCAATTGATAATTATTTCCCATGTTCCTTAAGTTGGACTGATTTGCTCCACTGTATACCCTTTTCTATTTCTAGGGGATGGGGATTTCTGTTGTCCAGATTGTGGAGAGGATTTCCAGGAGGAGGGAGCCTACTTGGACCATCTCCATCAACACTCTCAAGAAAACTGCCCTGTTGCAAAAGGCGATGGACAAAAAAATAGCTCATTGGTTCAATCAAATGACCTTGACTCCCACGTGTCAAAGCAGAATGGCCAATCTCCCCAAATAGATATGGTCAATCAAAAAACGTCCTTGATGTCAAAACAGCATGTTTATGAATGCTCTGACTGTGGAAAATCCTATGGCGTAATTGGCCACTTTCTCAATCATCAACGCTCACACATGCAAGCTCCTAAATCAGTTTTTCATGAGCTTGAGCAACTGAAGAAGAAGTCATTTCAGTGTGAGACATGTGGGCGTAGTTATTCACGTGCATCAGCCCTTGATGCTCATCGCCGCTGTCATGAAGGAAACCTAGTAAGGTCTCGGAACCAGGCCATCGTTGATGTTTTTCAGAACGACGACCCAGTTGTGGAAAATGAACGCACTGAAACCAAGGCCATTGAGCCACCTGAAAACCTTTTTAAATGCTCATGTGGTAAAGCCTTCCCTGCCCTGTCACGCCTGAAAACCCACCAACGATTTAGCCGAAACACTCAATGTTCGCCAGAACAGCTTAAAGAGGTTAAAGATGTTAAAGATAAACCAAAGAAACTCTTTCACTGCAGTGAGTGTAAAAAGGATTTTAACAGACATATTGCCCTGGTCCAACATCAGCGCTGGCATGCTAATTCAGCTGAAGCTGCAAAAAAGTTTCCATGTGAAGAGTGTGGAAAGGTTTTCATGACGTTAACATTCTACTTCAAGCACCAGCGTTTGGTACATAGTGGCGAGACTCCTGCAAAATCATTCCTCCATCAAGTATGCCAGCTACAAAAGAAGGGTTTTGAATGCAACGACTGTGGGTTGAAGTTCTCCCGGGCCTCAGCCCTTCAGTCCCATCAGCTTCAACACACCGATGTCTACAAAGACACAGAGAAGGAGGCCCAAAAGCCCTCTACTTCACTACCTCAGCATGCCATTGTGGAAAGCAAACCAGAAGAAACCAACCAATTGGCAGCCATGGATGTGGACTTCACTGGCAAGTTGGACAAAGGTTTTGATCATTCAACCCACCACGAAGAAGTTGATCTGCAGGACAGTTTTCAAAACTCTTTGACTGAAGTCTCCTATGTTATTGAAAGTGATGAAGATGCAGAGGGCTATGAAACTGGGGATTTTAATGTTGAGGTGATCAGCGATAGTGAATCTGAAGAGGAACCTTCCCGTGATATGAATCCTGACCTGGAGTTGCTGTGTGAATCAGATCAGGAGATCAAAGAGGAATTGGAAACTGAGGTTGAAGTTTCACCTACAAGTCTGGTTTTAAAGCCAGGGATGGATTTAAAAATTGTACAAATAGACTTTGAGCATATGGAGCAACCCAGCACCCCAGAAATCTTTGACATGGATAAAAGTGCATCGGAAAAATTTGATTGCCCAGAGTGTCCGCGGTGGTTTTCTAGTGCTTCGTCCTTGCGCGTTCATAAAATGTGGCATGGAGTTCATAGGAAAAGGCGATGGACAGTTGGCCAGCATGAAACTAATAGTAAGTTGAAACGTACCCAGCAAATACAAAAGAACAAGGATGAAAAACCTTTCAAAAGTGTACCGGACCAGGCTGATGGACTAGAAAAGAAAAGCTTATTTTGCAAAGATTGTGGGAAGGGGTTCAAACGCATGTCTTCCTTCATCTCTCATCAACAGAATCATCCTAAAAGAAAACCCTACCCATGTCTAGATTGTAACCTATCCTATGCACATGCAAGTGGCCTCTATAACCACAGGAAGAACTGCCAAGCTCAGAATAAAGAAATGGACCAAACTTCATTGAATGAAAAAGTGTTCAATCCAAAGAAAACACTTTTAGGCCCAAAGATTTATCATTGTGAACAATGTGGTAAGGGTTTCTGGTCTTTAGGAGCGTACTCCCACCACAAGCAGACCCCAGAGCTTTGCTTAGATTTAAGGCCGGGGAAGAGCCCTACATCTTGGAAATCAGTTCTCGGACGGCCCCGCTCTATCCGAAAGGTAGCATGTCCTGTGTGTGGTAGAAAATTCCGTCACAATGGCATTATGAAATCCCACATGCGGAAACATGAAGATGGGAATCATAAATGCGACTTGTGTAGCAGGTCCTTCCGTCTTTTCTCCAGCCTCCTCAGACATCAGGTTGTCCATAACGCTCACCTAATTCCTCCCCCTATTAAGTCCTTCCAGCATCAGGTTGAACAGGTGAAAAAAAATACATACAGCTGCCCTGACTGCGGGAAACTGTTTTCACGTGCCAAGGCCCTCCAGTTTCATATGAGAAGTCATGGATATGACACTGGGTACTCACCCTCTTCACCAAAGTCCACTGTGACAATTGAGGCTCTTCAGTGCCCTACATGCCTTGCGCATTTTAACAATAAGTCCTCCTTACGGGCTCATCAAAAATTATGTATCAAAAGAGACACTCAAGGACTGGATGATGCTATAAGGACATCAGAAAATATGTTGAAGTGCTCCAGCTGCCCTGCTACTTTTAAGAGTGCTCTGACTTTCCAGAACCATATTAGGGAATGCAGTAAGAGAACTACAAATGGAGATGCAGAAGTCAAAAGAAAGGGAGCTATGGAGGAAGTAACTAATTCTTCAAAAAAAGAGGTGGGCTTAGATGAGAAAAAGTTGGTAAATCGTGTGGCCTCATCAAAAGTGAATCACTCTGGTCCATCTGATTTGAAATACAAATGTAAGGAATGTGAAAGAAGCTTTTCAGTGGTCGGAGCGCTGAATTTCCACAAAAGAATTCACCTCCAGGGTCACAAGTCAAATGCAAAAACGACTTTGCCTCTTTTGGCTCTATCAATAACACCCAAAAAACAGGAAGAGCAAATTAAAAGGCCATTTTACTGTTCAGAGTGTGGACGGCGATTCACTTCAAATTCAGCTCTCGGTACTCATAAAAGATGGCACACGGATAAGAAATTTGCAGGCTCTCTACAAAAAGATGATGAAACAGACATTGTTTCAAACCGAAAAGTAGATGAAGGCCCTTATCACTGCACCAAATGTGGCAAGAGCTTCTTCTACCTGTGTGTCCTCCGACGCCACCAGTTATATTACCCCCCCTGCCAGACCAAAGCTGAGCCACTGATTGATTCAAACATCAATTTAGACGGCAACAGCAAAAAGTCTGAGCCAAATTTTTCATGTCCGCAATGTAATATGTCATTTGTACGTGGTTCACTTTTAGCTGCCCACTATGAACATCAGCATAGCAAGAAGCATCCACACAGCAAAATGCCCAGTGACCTTGTACAAGAAAAAACCCACATTTTGTCAGCAGCCAAAGTTGGCAAACTTGATGCCACTTCCTCACTCCTCAAATCTAAGCTTCACCAATGTCCTCATTGCAGCATGAGTTTTACAAAGGCCAGAGGCCTTCGTGCACATAAATGGCAGGCCCATTCTCAGAGCAAAAAATCAAGCATTGGAATTAAGCTAAGTAAAGAATCTATTTCCTTGAGCCGTAAGCCTTTAAAAAGGGAAGAGATTTCTCTGTTAAAAGTAAGTCATCCTGTTGCAAGTAGACCTACAGTTGCACAGAAAAAGGCCAGTGCTGGCAGAAGAAGGAAAAAGGGTAGATCTGGCCTCCCAGCTTTCAAATCCATACCTTGTCTTGACTGTGGAAAGAGATACAGCTCTGCTGGGGCTCTTTATAATCATAAAAAAGTGTGCCTGGAGTTTAAGAAGGAATTAAAGGTTCCCAAGCAAGAAATCCTGTTTACTGAACCCGTGGCAGAACTTCCTGGAGCACTGGGTCGTCCATCTGAGTATACAGTAAAATGCCTTTTCAAGTGTGATAAATGTGGAAAAGCTTTTCAGACAGAAGAACACTTGGTAGCTCATAAGATGAAGGCAAAAAGTCGGCCATATTGTTGTGCTCTCTGCTGCCATAGTTATTGGACTGAGACTCAACTGCAACAACACCTTGCTTGGCACGATGAGATTCGCCGACGTCTCCCAATCGAGCTTCGTTATAGACTGAGCACCGCTATGACCTCCAGACCTTTAAAACCTATTATCCACTCTGCTGACAAGAAAGACCCCTCTCTGTCTTTGATTCAGAACTCGGCCAGTTGGTCACAAACTAGCCACAAATGCCAACATTGTGGTAAATCCTTTCTTTCACCATCGGCGTTACAGAGACATGAAGCTCAACATGGTGGCAATGGCTTGTTTCACTGCTCTTTTTGTCCAAGGACATTCAGTGACATTCAGGACCTCATCGATCATCACCAGGAATGTATGATTGATGGCAAAATGCAGAGAGACGACCCAGCTGCTGTTTCATCAGGAGGTACACATGGCCTTACTTGTTTTGAATGTGGAACTTCTTTTGCGAAAGAAGTCGAGTTGCATCAGCACTACATTGAGCATGCCCATGGAGCACATTAGACACACTTTACTGATAGGGATTTAAGTAAAATTGCATTGATTGTAAAGGTATGCCTGTATATACTATTGGTAAGCTAAAGTTAGCCCTCAGATGATCCTTGTTAAGGTAATCAAACTGCAAATAATTTGTCTAGTTTTTTTCCTTCATATTACTTGATACTTTTAAAATGTCTAAGAATGAATAGTTAGCTTTTCCTTCTTGAATTCTCAGGCTGTTCTTCACACTGGACTGAAAACATATGTAACATTTGAAATGTATTTTTTTCTCAATTTAACCTAAAAGCATACATTTGTATTTAGACAGGTTGACATTTAAGTGATTATGTAATTTGTCATTTTGGAAAGTGCACTTTACATGCCTAATAATGTATGTTCATCCATTGCATTTGATTAAAAATAGGTAAATAAATAAACATGCTTATTGAAAGCACACATTTATGCATGTTTCTGAATTCCAAAACTCCCGAGAAAGTGTAAAGCCAAGTTTGAGAAGTTCTAATTTCAATGCTTGAAAAAGATTTTTGCACTTATTCGATTTAAAATATGCACAATGGAAAACCTAATTTAAAATAACTTTGGTTGTTCCGCCATTTCTTACAATTCTTATTTGTTTAATTTATTTCATTGATTGAAGAATATTGAAAACAGTACGAATAGAATAGCTGGTATTTTATTTCTTCATTCTCACAATTCTTAATACAGACAATTCTCTCAATGACCTCTGCTCTACAGTGTATTTACAAGATTTCTGACATAAAAGCTGTATCTTTTCAATGTAATGTGTTGCAATACAACTAATTAGAAGACTTGTATTAATTGCAGATAGTTCAGTGTTGTACCATTGGTTTAGTGTAAAGTATTAATTAATATAGGAGCACTGTTCTGTTATTTTTTTCTTCCCCAAAAGATCAAACGTGTGGCTTTTCTTTCCTCTTTTTCAAATTAAGGGAAATATACAGAAAATAGTGAATAATAAATCCAAGATTTATTTGACTGAAAATGTTGTTTCGTTTTTGCATAAAGTGGGTGTCATGCAGCAAGTGCTAAAAGAAATACGATTACATTAGAGTTTTGATTTTTGTGTCGGGAGACATAAAAGATAAGTCTAAAAATAAATAATGTATGAGAGATGGGATATTTCTTAGGTAGAAATTAAGAGCATTTCATGTTTCATGTTTTAAAACTGATTTATTTATTGGACTAGCATTTGATATATATTATTTATTATATGCATACATAGCTCACAGAGTGAGTTATTAGGCCTATACATATCAAAGCAAGTGAGTGTTAACCATTTTTCATACTATTTGGACACAGAGAAAAACGTTATAAACATACTTATATGAAATAAGTAAACGTTTAAATTATGTTATTATGTTATCTGTGTAACACAGTTGAGCAAGTTCATGAAACGTGGGAAAGTTATTTTAAATTTTTTCATAACTTTGCTCATGTATAAAATGATATAGGCCTAGAGTTTGACAGCGTATCACACATTGTTGAATCATTGCATTTAAAAAGCCTTTAAAAAACAGGATCAAACAAAGCCCACATCTGACTGAAGCAAAGTTATAAAATAATTTGTCAGATGGATAAGTTTTATAGGGTGGTTAAGTTTTGTTGGTTTTTGGTTCTGGTATGTACAGTATAGATAGATGGACGTGCGTGTAAAAAGCATAGGTAAAAAGGGAAGAAAAATATGAACTACAAGTTCCGCAAGCACTTGCTCGGAGGAAGTGACGTCACGAGGCTGTAGCTGCCTGCTTGTGTGTCTGCTTTGTGCGAAACAACAAGAAGATGATGATTCTGGGCGGACCAGAACACTAGCCTTTCCAGGTAGTGTTCTGCTTGCTTCTTCTAGCGTTCATACAGCCCACTTTTTTATGTGGTCGTTGAAGCCAAATGACATATATGCATAATCATTGTAGGATTTTAAATCGGTAGTAGCTGGCTTATCCACTTGAGAATGGTTGTGTCTTGACGTCAGTTAGCTATATCAGCTAGGCTACAACCAGGTTTAAATTTGTTATTAGTAGTTGTCTTCAAACATGAAGGCATATTCTGTTGCTAGTTCATATTCCACACTATCCAAAATGAAGGCAACTGCACCACTTTATCTCGGTCATAATACTGTATGACATGGTTGTCTTTTAAACCATGAATCTGCTCTAGTGCATTGTGAAGCTCATTCATTCCCTGATCCCTGCCGACGTAACGCAGTTACCCTTTTCTGGACCTATGCTGGCCATTATTTCAGCATGAATTTATGGGCAAATCCCAATGTATACGTCCAGTAGTACCATACATTTAAATTGTATTTTTTACTCTGAATGTAGACTGAATTTATCTTTTCTACAATACAGAGTCCTGATATTTCCATCTATCTGGCTGATGAAACGAGAGTTCAACAACCATGCAAAGTCTTACTCAGACCTTGAAGACTGGACCAGAAGAACCATTGTTACCACTGGCAGAGTGTGATATGATAATGCAACCAGGTGAAAGTGAAACACGTGTTCAGTTATTATCTGAAATAGTTAACCGGCCACCGCACAGTGTCGAAGTCACACAAGAAAATGAGGAGTCTCTGGTGCAGCCTTTTGGAGAAACCACAGTTGACTCTGAAGGGCAGGAAATGGACCCTTCTCTGAGCCCTGGTTCCCTTGAAGTAGCACCTGAACATAAACCTGCTTCAGCAAGTGATTTGGAAACGATTGGAAAGATAAAGGAAGCAAATGATGGAAGAAGATATCTTTCATGCATGAAGAACAGAAGGAATCCTTTGCTGATGGACATTCCTGAGTTAGACAGTTCTTCAGTAATATGTGATTGTGAGTATTTATTGTTACAAGTATCATTTTGCACCATACATATAAGAAAAACTTTCGAAAAGTCAACAATCGCATTCCAGTAATAGCTGCATATTTAATTTAGTCTTTTAAATGTCCTACATTAATCAGTTGTAAAAAGTTATAACATTTTCAAGTATATATAAGCATAATGTATATCTTTTTAATTCTCTATTTTAGGCTTTCTCCTTGAATGAAAGGGCAGATAATATATAGATTAAACGTATCTAAATCAGAACATATATTACCGTTAGACCCATGAAATCTTCAAAAATGTGTCGTCAGTCTATGACACATTTCTGCTTGTTATAATATTGTTATAATTACAGGGTCCGGTCTCATGTTAAAGTTATTGGAATGGAACTACATAGAATAGGCTAACATTCTTGCTAACCAGAAAATGTCTTTCTCCTGTCCTTTCGGCTTCTAGCATCTCCACTCTCTCTGCAGTGCCGGCAGTGTCACATCATTTTCAACCACTACAAGTCAAAGGAGCGTCACCTGAGGAGCAGCCATCCGCTGGAATACCAGCAGTCTACTCTGAAGAACACCCTGTTCACCTGCTACGTGTGTGACCACCACTTTGCCAACTCCACAGAGCTCATGACCCACCAGAAGGCTCACATAGAGAAAAGACCTTACAAATGCCCAATATGTGAGGAGGCATTCTACAGGGTGTCACAGCTCACTTGCCATAAGAAAAAACATTTTGGGGAGGATGGTTATGCGTGCACAACCTGTGGAAAGGCGTGCAAAACGCTTACGTTACTGAAGTACCACCAGCGGAAGCACACCGGGGAGAAGCCGTATGCGTGTAAGGAGTGCGGGAAGAGGTTTGGCTTTTCTAAGGACGTCCGGAAGCACATGGCGTCACACTTGCAAGGACAAGAGGGAGAAGATGGAACCAATCCAACTCCTAAAGCGCCGCGCAAGAAGATAAATAGTAACACAGGTACTACATTATTACAGTATTACATTTCCACAAATTCAAATATAATAGATAAAGATAGATGTATGATACATTTACTTCATGGTGCTGTGAAAAAATAGTTCCTCTCTCTTTTCTCTATAGGTGCGTCTACAATAAAATACCCTTGTTCTCTATGCAAGGCTACTTTTAAGAGTGCCAAAACCAGGTTATGCCACATTAAAAAGAAGCACAAGTTTTTACTTGACACGACCACTGATGCCCTCCCCCCCAAGCATCCAGTAAAGCAAGGTGGGCCTATTATAACGCCAATCTCGATCAGCCAATCGACATTTCTCCAAGTAGAGCCTCTTCAACATGTCAATGCTAACATTGACACGGAGCAAATCCGCAAACTTATAGAGTCCATGGAAAATGTGCAGAGGGTGAATCAGGTTGTGATCCTGGGTCAGGTTCCCCCTCATATCTCAACACTGGGCCAGCAGTTCCCAGCACCAGGAGCCCCAATTTGTTTGAATCCAACGCCATCAATTGAACATTCCCAGACAGAGCATTCCAACTCTTTAGAAATGCACTTTGAAAGGGGCATGTGTAATTTCATGGATCAAACTATTATATTAGAACCTATAACGCCACCAAATGAAGGGTTGGAATATCCTTCATTTCAGGAGCTGGTTTCAAAAAGACAGAGTGAGGTCGCTGACCTCAAACTAAAACCTGAGGAAACCCTCATAATGGAACTGACTTCTGCCTTGTTACCAGTTGCAGACTTGGAAAAAACAGAGTCTAGTCCTCAACAGGAAGTGCCATCATCATCACTAGTACCTACCACAGAACTGGAGAAGAGTGTGGATGAGACTGTTAATCATCAAGATGAAATTAACCCCCCAGGTCAGCTACTGGTGCCCACAGTTGAGCTGGATAAGACCCCTGTAGAGGCAGTGCAAGAGGATCTGATCAATGGCCCTTTCCCCCCGAAAGACAACTCAATACAACTTCCATATGAATCCCCAAACAATCCTGAAGGAGAGGTCACTTCACATATACCAAAGGAAAGTATTGATGAGGCTCATTCTGTGATGGATAGTATGCCAGTAGAGGAGACACAAGAGGCTCATTCTGTGATGGATAGTATGCCAGTAGAGGAGACACAAGAGGCTCATTCTGTGATGGATAGTATGCCAGTAGAGGAGACACAAGAGGCTCATTCTGTGATGGATAGTATGCCAGTAGAGGAGACACAAGAGGCTCATTCTGTGATGGATAGTATGCCAGT
>JAOPUD010000009.1:8842228-8853273 GCA_027122715.1 Trisopterus minutus
GTATGCCAGTAGAGGAGATACAAGAGGCTCATTCTGTGATGGATAGTATGCCAGTAGAGGAGATACAAGAGGCTCATTCTGTGATGGATAGTATGCCAGTAGAGGAGATACAAGAGGCTCATAATGTGATGGAGAGCATGCCATTAGAGGAGACACAAGAACATATTGAAAATGGTCAAAAAGGGGAGGAAAAACTAGAGCAGCCAACTGTAGAGAATCTTTCTTCACAAGAACAGCTCCCATTACAATCAGAGACCAAGCAGGTGGAAAGTCCTTCAGCTGTTAATGTTATGTCGGCTCAAGAATTGGTGAAGGTGCGAAAACGAAGACCGGCTAGGACTTTTGTTTATGAAGAGTATATATATCAACAAATGGTGTCAACACGAAAGAGACATTTACATACTGGGGAGACGTCTGCTAAACAGCAAACAACAAAGAAAAGCCACCATGTGATAGAATTTGGTCCAAAAAACAAAGAGAAGAAAAATCAAAATCAGAGGAAGCGATCACAGTCATGCCAGTCGCCCCAAGAGGTAAAAACTGGAAGCAAGATGTTTTTCGCAAATATGTCAGAGAAACCGGTAACTCCAAAAAAGAGGGGAAGAAAGTCCCCCAAAAAACATGTACATTTATCTTCTGCAGATAAATTGTCTACCCCTGTTGAAACAAAAGAGCAACAAGGTAAAGACAAAAAGACAAACAAAACCAATAGAAAACAGGTGGTGACAGGCAACATTAGTAAAGAACAAGAAGATACACCAGCACTAAAAAAGAACAAGATCCAAACGGTTCCTTCCCCCAAATTAATTGATTTGAACATTAAGGAAAAGTGCAAAAAAGTAACAAAAGAGACAGACCCTTACACCCAGAACATAGAAATAAACATGGGCTCTATAAATGTCCCAGCTCAAGAAATAACCCCAGACCCTTTTCTTTTACTAAAGGGTCATAAACAGCCCCAGCTGAAAGTTTACAAATTGGATCCTACTAAGGCAGCAGGGCAGACGCAGGAGTCCAATCAGAGTCAGGAGGCTAATGAAGATGCCAATATGCTCTTACCTCTTGCCAGGAAAAAGGCTGGCCGACCCAAAAAGAATCAGAAAGCCTTTTCCCTACTGTCTTCTTTAGTGGTTAATGATCCATCTCCCACGACACCCCTCAAGTCTAAGACCACCAGAAAACGCAAGTCCTCTTTGAGGATTGAGACTGAGGGCGTGATAACGGGATCCAACTCCAAGCGAGCTTTAGAATGTAAAGACTGTGGAGAGAAGTTTAACAGTGTCTCCTCTCTTCAGGAACACAAGACAAGCCTGCACATTGTGGAGAGCCCAGGCCTCACGTTCACAAATGGCAACTTATTTGAGGGTGTTTCCGGTTTAGTTCATCAACCTGCAAAGAAGGTTGATGGAGTTATTGGGGCAGTCAGTGGTCCCTCATACTGGGATATAGAAGCTGAGACGAGAGAGGTGGCTTCGGAAGACAAAGAGTGCAGCGTGTCTTTCCCAGCCCTGAACCCATCACCTTCTTTGCCTGTTACTGAGGCAGTTGAAGCTAATGGATCTAAAGAAAAGATTCAAATTGCATCTGTTGCAGACATTACAGCTTTATTGGATATGGCTAGGCAGCATGGAGAGCCATTGACTGGCCCCCCTCTAGGTGAACTTGTTAATGGGTCTCCTCAGCCAAATGGCCCTGGGGCAGAAGGGTCTTTAGCATCTGATCTGGGGCACCCAACAGGGCCGAACAGTGAAGATGATGGCCATATACGTCCTTTACGCTATGACTGCGGGACTGAAATGAAGTTTACAGCAGAGGACGATGTGAAAGATGAAGTACTTCTCGATGTAGATGTAGTTACAGTCGGGGAGCAGAATGAGATGGATCCACCAGACTTTTCCCAGCATCTTCTCATTGGAGATGGTAATCAGGAAGGTGTCAACCCTGATGTTTCCAGTATTCAGATTAACAATGAAAAGGCGACTGAAGTAACTTTCCACACTTCTTCCTCCTCTACACATTCACTTGAGTTCAAGAAAGAACAGGGCGTGGAAAGTGTGGTACAGAAGAGAGACGAATCTGTAGTGAGAGAAGTTGGAAGAGTGAGTGGCATTAGGGGGAGAGGAAGTGGAAGAAGAGAAAGTTTTAAAAGGGGTATGATCTCAAGGAGAATTTCAGAGGGAGTCAATTTCGCTGCAAGAAAAGCTGATGAAGAACCAGATGAATGTCACATAATTTTCCCAAAATGTCCACTTACTGCCGACTCTGAATTAAACAAGCAAGACGACACCCACCCTGTTCAGCGTTCTGACTCTACACTTCAGAGTCCACAATTGGAGATCAACCAAGATATGCTCCCTGCTGCATGTGTGCCTCCTGTGTGTTCCCCATTGGTTGATAAACAGTCTGAATGTGGAGTACAGCAAGACAAAGAGACCGATCAGTCTGCTATTGTCATACCTGAGAGGATCATCACTTCCAGACGGATGGAGACCACTGACAAGAAGAGATGCCATTTAGCGGTAGTTATCATTCAATCATTAACAATAAGATCAGTTATTTTTAATTACTACAGCTTCAGTGGAATATTGTCTTAACTTTGAATATGTGTGTTATCTTTCTTTCTATTCAGTTTGTTCCTGGTATGGTGTTAGGCCAAATCTTGGACTCCGAAGAGATCAAGGTTGAGGACGGTTCATCCGGATTAAGACCTGTTCTTGTCAAGCAGGGAAAGCGCCTTATTCTAAGGGATCCTCCCGCTTCAGAAGACAATGTGATTATCCAGTGGAACGTTGAACAAATGGATTCTGAAAACATTCCTGGTACAGGTAAATACATTCAAGTGTAAATATGTATGTTCACACCTTATATAATATACCTTTTATCTCTATTAAGCATGTTTTTTCTAACATGTTACGCAACATTACGCCACACAAGACAGTTATTTTCCCATTCTGAACTGATCTTGTTACAACCTAATTGTGACCAGGCGAAAGCATGGTGGTGCTCATATAAGTCATCCACAGGTGCTTATTTCAAAATGAAGCCATGCCTCGTTCTGCAAAGCTGGTTATAATAACTATGACTAATGAGTACACGTCAAAAGCACTAAGTTTCACTACTTAGAGAATGCAACATTTTCTTTTCAGAGACCGAGAGCCAAGCCAGTAGCATGGCCCCAGACGTCCTTACCAAACAATGCATCTTCTACCCAGTAAAAGAAGAAGAGAGAGAGGTTTTGCTATGCCCATCTCAGAGAGAAGATGGTGTAATCGCTTTGGAGCTGCCGAATGGTGCAAGAGATGACCACCCGAAAGAAGGTTTGTATTTAAATAATAATTGTGTGGATTAAATGGTCACTACATCCTACAACTCGTGTCCTAAAATACTAGACTAATAATGGAGTAGAAGACTGCATACATGATGGACCTAACACAGCAGTTGCCATAAAAATAGCATCAAAGAAAAGTAATACATTCTCTATTATTTAGGTTGAAAAGATTACCATTTTTAGAATCATTAGTCCAACCCAGTTATTTTTTATTGGAACAGATGAAGATAAGCTTTCCAGTGGGGACCATCAAGAAACGCGATCTGAGGATGTCTCTTTGATTACTGACCCCAATGATGCTAATACAGCAGAAGGTATACGATGATTAAGTCACCATATGCTTTTATTTTTAAAAAGCCCTTTAATTGGGGGTATTTTTGTTTGACCTGTCTCGGTGTTGAAACCATCATAGCCGTCTCCTGGCTTCACTAAACCGCTACCAATATAATCTACTTGTACCAATTATGCCAAAAGGCAGTTAGCATGAGTGCCTGTGCCATGAATAACAATGGCAATATATTATTTAGTAGTACTATACTATCACAAACAGACCAAGTGCTGTATTGCTTTTGTTTAAAAGTGTTGGCAGGTTCGTACATGTCAAATGCTTATGGGTAAGATCAGCAAAACATAGATTTTAAGAAATATTATGGTTAATGGAGGTTTTAGTGAAGGAGAGACTGTTATGATGGTTTGATCACCCAGACCGGTATTGTCCTAAAACTTTTTCTCAACCTTTCCTGTTAGATCAGGGAGTAATCGAAGATCCAGATGATCGACATGTCCGCAATTTTCTCCTGCAAATTTCTGACGAGGATGACTCTGATTTTGTTGAATACTGTGATCCCCTGCCGGAGCCAGAGGCACAAGCTGTAGCCTATTTGAACAGCCTTAAAAAAAGAAACCCTGTTCAGCTGAATGCAAAGAGGTACAGCAGAATCATTTCATTATTGTATTCAAACTTAAAGTTCAATGTTAAATCCATCCCATTAATTATGTCTTCTATTGAAGGCATTGCTACAATCCTATTTTATTCCTCGCACAGAAGGATTTCCCTTATATTTCATCTTTCTTTTGCTCAGCTTTCCAACTGCTGAAATCAATCAAGAGGACATGAGGCAGCCCATTGATTTCTTTTCCACCTACTTTGGGTGGGATACTTGGGATGAAATTTCCCAGTGTACAAATTCACTGTCCAAAATGTTGCACTTCGCCACTGCTAAGGAGGTTGCACAGTTTGTTGGGATCCACATCGCAATGGGAACTCTAAAGGTTTGTGACCATACCGCTGTTCTTGCATGGTTTGCTTCGCTCAATGTGTTTTTTTGTGCACACTTTTTTTCTGAATTAATTCATATTTTCCTTTTCTAGTTTCCTAGTTTGAAGCTCTACTGGGAGGACCCGACTAAAGTGTCTCTGATTGCTGACGCCATGCCACTTTCACGCTTCCTTCAGCTCGCACACCAGTTACAGCTAGCCCTTCCTGAAAAGGACTCAACGGGCAAGTTGGCGACTCAACTGACACGTAAAAGACAAGTGTGTAACCTTCAAGATGTACAACCAACCATTCAGAGTTGCAGTAGTAGTATTATTAGTAGATGCAGTAGTAGTCACAGTTATAGCAGTGATGATGAGGTCCATAATAGTTCTAAGAGGCACGGAGACGATGCAAGCAACCGTGATAATGAGATGAATCCGCTCTGGAGGCTCCAGACAATATTACATCGTTTCGACGCTGGATGCCAGCTGCTGAAACCAGAAGAGGAGTATGCCGTGGATCAGTTCCCAATTCCTTTGTCAACAGGGAAAGTAAAGGACAATGTTTCTCTGCATTGCACTGTATTTATTGGTGTTGGGGGTCTGGTAACAAAATTGAAACTCGGAATGAATCTCTCAGACAAAGAGGATGTCGTAGAAAGAATGGCCCCGAGGGATAGTCTGGTATATCTTTGCAGGCAGGAGCTCTCTACCCCTGCGATGCTGGAGCGATTATTAGATGCTGGTGTTCATGGTGCGGGCAGGGTTGGCGGAGCCATAGGACAAATGGGGGATGAGTTTATCAGTTCTGATGGTAGACTGAGGTTGCGCCGGTCCAAAGGGGGCTTTGTCCTTTCAACGGTCGGGAAGGAGGATCAAAACGTCTCTCAGCTCATCGAGAGCCTTGAGCGGGCCCAAATGTTGGTGTGTCTTAACAGAGATTTACATCACCTTTACCGAATCCCGCACATGGTGACCCGCTCAACTAGTTGGCCCCAAGGTGTGCTCTGGTTCCTGACAGATCTAGCCCTGGTCAATTCATGGCTTCTATACCGGCAGGGTCAGCGGACCGAGTCGGAACCCTTGACCTTCGTGGCCTTCAGGCTGGAGGTCTCAAAGGCCTTGATTTTCTCTAGTGGCTTGGCCACCCAGGACTCTGTTCCACCTCAGCCACCCTCTCAGAGCACTTGTGTATTGACTGAAACCCCTAACCCTGATATGCAACAGGAGCGTTCCCTTCCGGATGCATCTATACGGTACGATGGGTCTGGCCACTGGCCGGAGCAGTTTGAGGAGGGAGAAGGTGGCAGGTGTCGCTTCGGAAACTGTACCAGAACATCTCAAGTGCTATGCCTTAAGTGTTGCGTCTTTCTTTGTATCTCACGTAATCATAACTGCTTCATGAAATTTCACAATCAACAGCGATGAGTTGATGCAAGTAATGAAATATTATACCTGATGTGTTTTTCCAATGAGCCCCATACTGTGCATTTTAAGATTGTGACTTGACTGAAATTGATCAGTCTTTTGAATGGGATTTACCGGGCTAAATATGGATTGTGCCTTTTAGTGCCACCTCCTGGATTTGTGTGTAAAGTAAAATGCTTTGAGTGGCGTTTAAGGTACCGAAAATAAGAAGGTTTAAAATGTAAAGTATATTGAGATACATTGGATCAAAATAAAAGTAATGTTTAATATTTAATTGTTCGTTAATGTGTTAAATTGGGCTTGTTTGGTTATTTAAAATGGCCTAACTGTTATTCATAAACAAGAGGGCTATACGTATATATGCAGGTTTACGTTTAAAATCATCAACAATCAAATCGTCAAGCAAAACAATAAAACCTAGGCAAAGAAGCTATCGTTTTCTTTTTACACTTGCTTTATTGAAGTTCTGTGTGTAATTTATATTCCGAGAGGTTCATGTACAGTTTCAGATATTCCTAGTTCTGCGAATGTTCCGGGTTTACGGTGAATGTTCATTTGAAGTAAAATCAAAGTTTAATCTTTCTATTATGAATTAGTTGCATGATCTAACCTTGAGTGTGTTCAAAAGTGTAAACAGTTTCCAACCCGTCACGTGACCGCCGAGGCTCATAGAGGTATGGATATATGCAAATAATTAAAATGAGACTTTATTTATTAATGGTTCAACCTCTTAAGTCATTCAAATTAGGATGCCCTTTGACAATATAGCCGGAAAACACTAGTGCAATAATGTATGTAAAAATGTGTTTTTGAAAAAGTTTTCAGTGTCACGTGGTATGAATTAACCATAGAATGTGAAAAACTAGAACATACCGTTCTCCATAGACTTGCAAAAACGTAGATTTATTGTATATTGTTTTGTTTGTATACCATTCCTTAACTTAATTTAGCTATGAAAACAAAATTTCTCTTCATTAGCAAGTCAACGTGATTAATAACCTTGTTTTCATCCAAATTTTATAATTACAGCACAAATGTGGCGTGTATTGTTCAACTCAATTCGCTTTTATTTTACAAGGCCTCCCGGTGTCATCCGTACAGTTTGTCTGAAAAACTTATTTTTTAAATCAAAAATCACTTGTGTTTTTGGTATCAAAATACCAAATACATTGGATTTTGGCAGCCATCTTAGTTGCACCAACGGGGTTTGTGGTGAGGAGCCGATCTATGCGTTCTAGCTCTTAGGCTCAACTCTCACAGTCCAACTGTCTGCCTTCAAACAAGCGGCTCGAGGTGAGCGGTCAATAGCGCAATCTTTCTGCAAGGAATTAAGCGCCAAATATAGTCTTCTGGAAGTATTTAGGGGCAATTTCGCATGAATTATATTTGTAGCCCAGAACAAACTTTGTTTATAAAGTACACCAGAGCAGTCTCATTTGATCAGCCAATGGTTTCGTTCGCTAAGAGGCTATATGCTAACGATATGCTAGGTAGCGGAATGGCAAAAAAATAACATGGATACGAAACACAACCGCGTTGTCTATATTAACACAAACCATATGCTTGAAATGTGTTCCATTATTCCGATGCATTTCTCCGTGGTGTTGTAAAAAGTAGTATTCGATCTTTTAAATAGGGAATGCTAACATGCTAAAAAAATAAGCTAGGGTAACTAGTTGAAGAGCATGCCACCTAACGGTGTCAACAATATTACAAGCGCATATAATTTGTTTTTATGCACTAATCATACTCCTTCATGTGCTGGTTTAAAGTGTAACAGATTTTTGCTTAATTATAGAAAACGCTGGCAAGCGTTTAAATTGCATTCAGTCCTTTCACCCTGTAGGCTAACCTAGCATAACAACGGTGCACGTGAAATCATATTTTGCTTCATCTGATTCAGTACCCAGCTCGGCTCACACCACCCAGTGCTCGATATGGATTCAGACATTTTGAACATAGAGGAGATCGTAATGGGACGTGGTCTGCCGGATCCACCTCCGGAGGTTCCACCTGAGAAGCCAGCGGCACCACATAAACCCATCTTCAAGCCGCCCCCTGCCCCTCAAACTTGTGAGTGGTGTATTTGACCTAGTGCTGGAAGTTCACGTTGCTTTTCTTATTCCTACTTCTTTATTTGACCCGTCTTAACTAAACTGTTATTTTATGTTACAGACCAACATGATAACCTGCAGTGTTTTCAGTGCTTCATTACGTTCTGCAATGCTAAAGCAAAGGAACGCCACATGAAGAAAAGCCACCGTGAGGAGTACAAGCAACAGCTTCAGCAGGTAGGCGGCTGCAACTTTCCGCAAATGTGTTCAATAAGAGTTATGTTTTGACGATATGTCCTTTGGAGGAACAATCATCCTTCTAGTGTATATCCTTCATAGCCACTTTTGTGACTTATAAACCTGGTTTGTCAGACTCCATCCTTAGGGTCACATGGAGAGACAATGGCAAACCTTTATGTAGATACTAAGCGTGTTTTCTTACCTACTTTTCTGGGGTCACAACGGCTTCTGAAGATAGGCTCCCGATCTGCATGCATGTCCTTTTTTGCACATCATGGTGGTTAATCTGAGATTAAACCCCATTTTTAATCCATTGAATATACACCAAAGGTTATGTTTTGGTTAATGATTGTCCTTCAATAGGGTTGTAAGGCTGGCATCTTTACTAGCCATCCATACAGGTACTGCAGACATTGATACCACAAAACAATGACCACAGCTGTGATGCCCATCATGTTGTTGGGTTGATGAAAATATAGATATTTCCAGAAAATAATATGGATCTATGAATGAATTTTGCCTCAGTTAAAAAACGTATTTGCTTTCTACCAAACGGTGCGCTTTGGGATAACTGTGACCTAAAGGAAGATAATGATAAAGTATGATATGTTCTTTCCTGTATTGTAAAAAATAAGTGTATTTACAGAGACCCAGTTTGCTTTCTAAGGCATGTATTTTTAAATACAATTTCCTATTTATAAGTAACAACTATCAAATTACTCCATTCCGTCCACTATCTGTTGATGCATTGCTCTTTAAAAAAAAAAAGTACATTCTACTAGTGCCTTATGTTAAAGCAATCAAACACCCATCAATGAGAGCTAGTTTGGCAGTTACCAATCAGAAAAAACACTCTACAAAGTCAAGTTCCTGCCGCTGTCTGCCCGACTACGCAGGTCTTCCCTTCCTTTAGTGGGACAGGTCTAGGCTAGGGGGTGTTCTTCTGTCTTTTCAAATTTGTGTGGGTTGGGGGAATTTCCTTTTAAATCTTGCATACTGCACCTTTTTAAATGCAAATAAAATATAAATATTTTTATGGTAAGTAAGTAAAGTAACACAAACCAATTTTGTGGAAAAATGTATGTGGGAATGTTTAATGATGCCTTAATGTGTTGACTCCAGGGAAATACATTGTTCACTTGCTACGTGTGCGACCGCAGCTTCCAGTCCTCTGAGGAGCTGACACAGCACCAGCCAACACACAGCAAGGAAGACAAGCCTTTCAAATGCGTTCACTGCAAGGAGAGCTTTCGAGTCTTTTCTGAGGTTGGTTTTGTGTTGAATTAATTTTTCAAGTTATTGTATGGAACTGAAGCGCAAGTCTTATTATTTGGCATTTCTAAATTTGATATGGATTTAACACTTCTCCTTTCACCTGCTAATTTTGTTTCATTTTGTTTCCCAGCTCACAACCCACAGACGGAACATGTGTCCAGAGAGGCAGTTTGTGTGCAAGGATTGTAACGAAACCTTCCGTAGCCCCGCCTTGCTGCGTACCCACCGCCTGGCTCAGCACCCCCGCCTGGACACGGAGGCCGGCGAGCAGACGGAGGACCCCACAAAGACGCATCGCTGTGGGAGGTGCAGCCAGGGCTTCGAGACGGAGGCAGAGCTGCTAGTCCACCAGGAGAAGTACTCTGCGGGCCAGCACTGCAACGGGAACGCCGCCGCACTCAAGAAACGCGGACGGCCTCCCAAGACAGAGAACCAAGCGGCCGCGGAGAAGAAGTTGAAGCGGGTGAAGGAAGAGGGAGAGGCAACAGAGGAAACGGGGAAGGGCAGCAGCACCACAGAGTCCGGCACAGCTCCGGCCGAGGCAAAGCCCAAAGTAGCCGGGGCGAAGCGGGGGCGTCCTCCCAAGGCGGCGGCGGCGGCGGTGGCGGCCGAGGACCAGACGACCGCCACTGAGGAGGTGCCGGCCGAGGAGGAGAAGAAACCAGCAGCACCCCCGCGTGAGCATCCCTGTCCCGAGTGTGAGCTCACCTTCCCCGCCCTGGCCCCACTCCGTGCCCACAAGAAGGAGAAGCACACCCCTAGGAAAGCCCACCCCTGCGAGGAGTGTGAGGAGAGTTTTGCCCGTCCTGAACAGCTAGAAGCCCACAAGTCTCGGGCCCACACAGAAGGCCGCTTCTCCTGTCCTACTTGTGGGAAGAGCTTTGGCCGCGAGCGCACCATGAAGGCCCACCAGAAGACCCATTCGGATGAGAACACCGCGAGCCAAAGTGAAAAGAGATAAATAAGGGACGGGAGCGCTTTTCGTAAAAGTTAAGAGGGATTGTTGTTATCCTCTGTATTTTAGTCAGTCAGGGATATATATTTTTTTTAGCGTAGGGAATCTGATTCTGAGATGAGGATGTTTTTAGATGTACTTGGAGTGTTTTTTTTTTTGTTCGTTTTTTTCAGCATTTTGACTTAATTGTCCCATTAGCTAGAGTTCGCATTGAGGTCTATCACCAACTCCCCAGCTGTCCTTTCTGGATGCAGCAATGGACTATGTTAAAGTGACGGTATACTAATTTAACACATTGAGGTTGCGGTTGGGGTTCTGAGAGTTTATACATCATGTGCATATTTCCAGTATAATCGAAAAATTTGCACTTCATTAACCTAACTCCTACCCCAACGGTAGGCCCAATTTGTTAAATCAAGATTTTCTTAATTTAAAAATTGTGTGTGTGTGTGTGTGTGTGTGTGTGTGTGTGTGTGTGTGTGTGTGTGTGTGTGTGTGTGTGTGTGTG
>JAOPUD010000009.1:8857579-8868483 GCA_027122715.1 Trisopterus minutus
AAACGCCTGCAGTTAGCATTGAAACGCCTGCGGTTAGCATTGAAACGCCTGCAGTTAGCATTGAAACGCCTGCGGTTAGCATTGAAACGCCTGCAGTTAGCATTGAAACGCCTGCGGTTAGCATTGAAACGCCTGCAGTTAGCATTGAAACGCCTGCGGTTGGCATTGAAACGCCTGCAGTTAGCATTGAAACGGAGGTGGTTAGCATTGAAGCGCCACTGGTCAGCATAAAATCGCCTGCGCTACACACAAAATCGTGTGCAGCTAGCAATGAAACACCTGCAGTTAGCATCAAAACAAAGGCTCTCAAACCTGCTGTTAAAGCACCTGCTAGCATTCATTTGGCAACCAAAGAGTGTTGGGTGGTCCTCAGAAAGTGGTCAGGGAAAACTTTATGACATTATGGAAGATAAATGTTCATATGTTAATAGGAAGACAGAATTAGAGAGAGAGAGTTTAGGTGTTAAAGGCACATAATAATACATAGGCTACTGTAAAGCCAGAACCGTTGGGAACAGCTAATTTTGTATGTAAATGATTAAGGTATGATAAGAGTACTCCTATCTTTGATGAATTGCAGTCCTAGTCTAGCCAGGTCCAGAGCTCTACAAAAATGGATATGATAAAGGCACAGACTTGCAACATGTGATGCATATGGTGGTGGGTTTGACCAATAATAAATAGCGTCTTGATGGGATTGATCAAAAGTGTCTTTGAATGTTAGGAGGGTGTACCACAAACCACAACCTACATCCAAACTGGGGCACATTCGATCATACAATGGGCAACTTCAAACAATAAATCCCTTCTTATGATTATTATTTTTCATGGGACCAGGATGTTTGAAGAGGATGCATGATTTTAATTGTCTGCTCTTTGCTATGTCTGTACTGTAAATGGAACCAAAATTAAAACAACCTATCAGGATTATCTAGCATTTTCCCAGCCAACCAAGGTTTGGAATGGGAGTGTTTCCGATCTAACTACCTCTATTTATTTGCAACTCTGGACACCCATGGTCTTAGAGGTTATTAGCAAACCATTAACACAGAAAAGAATACAATATTTAACCAGACTTGGGATGAATGTGAAATATCTTTGCATAAAAGATCTAAAGTTGATTTTGATGCACTAGACATATTATTGTGATAATGGTTCAATTGAACGATGCCCTGGACCAAACAGACATATTTATAATAATATAACATTGAATATCCTTAATTATCTTCTGTTAACTATGTTTTTTAAGTATTGGAGGTTGTGCAGGCATCTTTTGTAGGCCCATTTTGCAGCATAATTTTTATACTCCTTAAACCTGACTTGAAATGGGTATTTTGAATCATAATACCCAATATATGTATTACTGAAACAAGACATTCCGATTAGATAATATGATTTAACACTATGTCTTGGTATTGTTATTTATTAAAAGGTATTTATCGAGGATGTGTTTTTTCTTTTTAACCTGAAGCCCGAATAAATAAAAAAGATGAGTGCGTGCGTGTTCATTTTCTGTATCTAGATGTGTGCGTCGTAAGCATAATTTATATTTTACTAATTCCAGCTATGGCAAGATAATACAATATTTATTCAAACCATACCACAAACGGATATTTTGAATTTCAATTTGCATTGCTGATGCGTAAATAACTAAATGTTAGTTTTCGGAGTCGGCAGCATAAACCCTATCTGAAAGAAGAGTCGGGGTCACATGGTGAAAAGCCCCGGAACTAAACCTCTGCTAAGCATTCTTTTTTTATTTTTTATGTAACGGTCATATGAGTGAATATTTTATTCGCTTAAGCGAATCTTTGCTTATCGGCAACATACCTGCATTGAGAACACAACAACGTTACTGATCCGTCGTGTGTTTTGCTCCATGGACAAAGACAAGCCCGCAGACGGCGTAAGCAGCACTTCACCTTTTTGTTTGGAAATCGTGGCACATTTATCTTAAAAGCGTATCCACAATAATTCGCTAACATGGATAGCTATATTTATAAATATGAACATATAGTTAGCATGTAGTGGTACAAAGCAACATATTTAATTCATGGCATAATGAATATTAAAGCTATTTTTAATGAACGATCGATCCCTTCTTATTGCAGAATGGTCAGTGCTCCTGGTTTGAGATGCAACAGTTCATTGGTGACCTCATCACATCTGGGAACTCTTCTAGTCAGTCTCTGAAGGAGCAGCATGATGTACTTCATGTCTCCTGGGGTTTGGCCGGAGGTGAATATCTGGGGCTGAAAGGACCAACCCAAGACAAGTCAGATTTAGACCAAAACCGGCTGATGTTGTCAGGGGCACCAGAAAGGAGGGCAGAGTTCAGAGACAGAAAGGAAGCTGAAAGTGAGTCATTAATATTAAAATAATGACTTTAAATTAGCTCTAAATATGTATAAATATTTTATAAAATGTAATCTGAAGCAGCCCCAATGTCATTTCATTGGAATAATTGTTCAGTATAAATAATGTCTATTCTTCTGTTCTTCACACACAGATGAGCTCCATGCATGCACCTGCTCTGGTTGTCCATTTTCTACTTCTCCGCCTTCATACGAGACTCTGAAGCCCAGGAAATCTCTGTACTCCCAGGGGCAACCAGACAAAACATGCCTCAGTAAGACCCACACCAGCCACCCAGCCATGAACCTCAGCGTTTGCTTACCGGATGAGAACCAGGCAGAACCCAGCAGCACCACCACGTCCGACCTAAAGCCCCGTGCGTCGAGGAGGGAGGACAGAGAGCGTAACGCAGACTGCTCGTCCTCCAGAGGTCTAGCGGGCTCCTTCCCACACTTCCCCATGTTCGCCTGCTTGTGCTGCCACGGCCTCCAGACCTGCGCTCAGCTATTAAGGCAGCAGGAAGGCCCAGACTCTGGCCTCCCTCATGGAAACACACAAGGCCATCACATTCACCATCACCACTGTCCATTCTCCTCCTGCATGCCCTGCCCACAGCTGGCCCACTCGCACCCCCACGCAGCCCAGCTCAGGGGTCACTTCCCTTACCTGGGATGCCAGCACTCTTTCAGCACCTGTCCGCAGCACCCCCACAAGCAGAGCGTCCAGAAGCCCGGCCAGCCCAACCAGGAGGAAGGGGCCAGGGCCACCACGTTCCCCCCCTTCCTGCACCCCTGCATGCACTGCTCGGCCGCGTTCCAGAGGCCGTCCCAGCTGCTGCAGCACCAGCGGTCCGAGCACTCCCAGAAGCCCGCCGGCTTCTTGTGCACCGAGTGCGGCAAGGCCTTCAACTCGCACAGCAACCTGCGCATCCACCAGAACGTGCACACCGGCGCGCGGCCCTACGTCTGCCCCGACTGCGGCAAGAGCTTCAGTCAGTCCGGCGCGCTGAAGATCCACAAGCGCATCCACACAGGCGAGCGGCCGTACTCTTGTGCCTTCTGCGGCCGCGGCTTCCCCCACCTGGCGGGGGTCCGGGCCCACCAGAGGACCCACACTGGGGAGAAGCCGTACCGCTGCGGCCTGTGCGGAAAGTGCTTCACCCAGTCGGGGGCTTTAAAAATCCACACCCGCATGCACACGGGCGAGCGGCCCTTCACCTGCGGGGTGTGCGAGAAGGGCTTCACCAACCTGGCGGCCATCCGCTTCCACTACCGGACGGTCCACGGGCTCACCTACGAGGGGGCCGGGAGGACGGCGGCCGGGGCCCAGTACCGGGACCAGACCAACCCCGGATGTCCTTCCACCTCTGCGGGACGGCCCCGGAGCAGTCACCCCCCCAGCGGCTTGCTGGATAAGTGTAACCTGGCAGAGGGAGAAGGGTCCATGATGCCCAGAGGGCCGGCTGCGCAGGGTGCATCGGGCAAGGCCCAGTCCGACAGAGGCCACTCAAGCGGGCACAAGGAGGGTCAGATGTACGCGTGTGAGGACTGTGGTCAGGGCTTTAAGGATGCGCCTTCCAGGAACAGACACCAGAATCTGGTGCACTACACGGAGGAGGGTCAGGATGTCGGGCAGACTAAGGGTCAGGTGTGAAGGAGAGGGGGCTGGGTGATGGTGGAGATGGAAGCATACATTAAGGTTTCCAACTTGAGAACCCTAATGAGGGAAAAGGTAGGTAAGTGTTCTGTTGTTCAAAATCGGTTAGTAGACTTTTACAAGGTGTCGCATTTTGCCACATGAAAGAAAATGAATTGTAAAAGGACATAATGTATAGTTGTATGCATGTCTGGTGGCCTTTCAGAAGTAAGAATTGTGTGGAAGTTTAATTTATGACCTTAATGAGGGAAATACCAGCATTTTACAGTACCCGATTATTATGGATATTGTTTGTCCAATTATAATTTATTTTAAATTAAGTAGTGGCTTTCTTGACACTTCAAAAATAACTGGTAACCAAACCTAATAGATGCCGAATCAATACTGATTTTGTAGGTGTCACAAATGTTCATGTAGTCAACGCTTGGAGGGACAACCTACGCCACAAACATACACTTATTACACTTATTTGCCGACCAACCCGTTTAATGACTACATAAAAATGATTACAATGAGCGAAGCATTTAGCATGTTACCTACAACTGTTGTTTTTTATGCCATTACTATGTTTCCAAAACAACTGGATAGTCTAACTATAAAGGGGGGTGTGGTAGCAGCTTTGTAAATAATGAATGGCGTCCGTCGAAGTCTAACACGTATTTTGTAAGTATTACGTTTCTCTATTCTACCAAAATCGTAGGCTATTGGAGCATTTTGTCTCTTGGAAGAAGACTGCTGTCTGCCTTCTTCTGGCCTCAAGGAAGTGCATGTACAGCGTAGTTTCACAGACCACTCCGCTACTAATTATTTATGGTCCTGAAAAAGTAGTATTGGTTCTGGGCCTCCGGCTTTTCATTGCGTAAAATCTCACCTTCTTAATCATATCTTTTAGCGATCCTTTCGGTTTATCATATATTAAGAAAGCTTGTGTGCACACATTGGTCATTCGCTATGTTTTTGGAATGACAATTTGAGAGGAACCAAGAAGCATGAGACAATCCTGTCAGCTCAATACTGCCGCCAAGTGTCACCCTGTAGTATATATGTATACGAATATTACGCCACAGCATTGCATACATACAACCACATAGCCGCAATCCATTTTTACAACTTTTGATGTTTTATGTAAAAAAGTTCAAATTAATCTTTATTCATTTACAACGGGATGGCAATTCAATATTGAAGACAAAACGCTTGATGATTGTGATACATTTTGAGGCATAGTCCTTATTCTTCATCTTTTACTCATATATCCCTTATTATATTACATTATTTTTTTATATACAGTGTTGTATTCTGAGTTATTTAAAAGTGCAATGTGGAGTCAAACATTTTACCAATAAACATCTCCCGAACATCTTTCCGATCAATGTTTTAAAAAGAAAATGCAGGACTGCACGACCTGATAGTAAATATTCATATCTGTATGGCTCTGAGATTACAGTTAACTGTAAATCCCTCATTTACATTTTGAAACACACATTAAAAAAACATTAAAAAACAGACATTAATAGATGAAACCAGACTTTGGAGGGCCTTTCCTGTGCAGCCTTCTTAAACTTCATACTAACCTGTAAATTATAGTTATATTATAGTATATATCAGTATACTAACATATACTACTATATACTATCATACAGTAATACTGTCATAACGGCCCACTGTTTCAACCTCCTCTTATCAACAATGTCCCATAGGCCCCGGCTCAGAGTCTTTTCTCTAGGTCTCTGCCGGTCAGTCCCACAGATCAGAGCAGTTCCTCGTACGTGTGCGGGGCCTGCACTAAGGAGTACGGCGGCTCGGGCTCCGAGTACACCGCGCTGCTGGGCCGCGGCGCCGCGCCCTGGTGGGACGGGGTGCAGTAGCCATTGGACAGCAGCCTGTGGGAGGGACAGTCATAGTGGGCGTGGTCAGGGGAGCCCCCCCCGCAGGTCGGGGGTGGTGGCGGGGGAGGCGGAAGAGTCGTCCTGTGTCTGTTTTGGGACTGGGTCCGGGCCGGGTTCCTGCTCTCCGGGAGCTGCTCGCTGAACGGGGTGGCGTACTCCGGCTCGGGGGGCAGGGGCTCGGCGTAGTCTGGGAGAGTCCCAGGGCCGTGGTACCGGCTGTGGCTGAAGGCCGCCGCGGGACCCGGGTTCTGGGCGGGCCGGAACGTGGAGCCGAGAGTCTGGCCTCCCGCGGTAGGCTCAGCGTAGTCTGAGGAGAGATGATAAGGAATATAACATGAGATCAAAACCTTTTTAATCACGGCTGGTGATTGTTCCTCACTGCCCAGTGGTTGTGTTGTGTGGTGGTCTTGGGGTCCGCAACCGCCAGCCAAGAGGTCATGGGCAGCCTCAGGGAGGGATCTCAATGAGACGCACTGGTCGGTGACTGTCCTGTTTATCACTGGACGCTTCAGTGAAGGCCCCAGAGTGCCCTACACAACATCCATACACGGACGGCGGTGTCGACCCCGCAAGGCGGCGGCCAGCTCGTCGGGAGCAGGGGGGGGGGGGGGGGGGGGGCGGGGGGGAGGGCGTCTTTTCTCAGGGACGCTCAGCCAGGAGGAGGAGCCGGGGATCGGAGTATAGCGACCAGCTGGTTACCAGCGAACCTGCTCAGCCACTCGCCGCCCCGAATCAACGTGCACAGGTTTTTTTTTAACCAGCCTTCGTCACCTCACACTCGGGGAGCTCTCCGACGTGGCAGCATGGAGCACCGGTGCCATGTGGCGTTATCAGATAAAAAACCTGACGATAAGCCGGCCTCAACCCCGCCGCCGCTGTCCCTTCTGCCCCGGTCTTTTGTCAAGGAGGAGCCCAGTAAATGTCACCCAGGATGGTCTGTGTAATCGTCAAAATCGGCAAACCAGTTGCTACGCCCCGGTTTGCATTTCCTGAAAATAAACTCTGTGCTAGAATCCTGTAAAAATGTGAGGTGTTCCAGCTGCTGTCCGTTAATTACCCTGCCACCGAACAACACAGAACTTCACTGAAGCGTTATATAACACTAACTTGAGATGTGACACGTGTACGCACACACACACACACCAACGCGTAAAAAGAGAAACTCAGAACATTGTCTGAAATGAAGCCGGCTCACTTTCTGCGCGCGCTAAGCCAGACATATCGCAGAAATGTGTGGTAGAGTGTGCAGGGCACAGATATTGACCTCATGCGTTTCCTGTGCATGAAATCCGTCTGTTCCAGCTTGGGTTCTCTCTTACTTTCCTTCTCAGGGGTGGTGGCATTGCCGTCGATTTCCACAAATGAACAAACAGTTTTGTATTCAGGAGACAGTGTTGGTCTGAGATGCTGACCTCCTACTGTGCAGTCATTTAGCGGCTGTTATCACATTCAGAGGAACTTCCAGTGAATTCAGATAGGTCAATAAGGGGGCTGTCTCGCTGTCTACAGGGAGACTGGACATTGAAGATTCAAACAAGAACATTTATTTTTGTGTCACTTTCCTCAAATCCATCAATCTAAGGGAAATATGTGTAAATAAATAAACAAGTTATCAAGTTACGCCTATTCCTGTAACCGTTTTCTTTTAAATTCTTTTACTTATATTTTACTATTTACGAATGTATACCTATTGTTGGATTGTCCTTGACTTTCGAGTTTCACTGTCATGTAGTCGATCTGTCGCTTGCCCTGTTAAGCCCTTTGTAACACAAGGAAATAATACAGTATAGATATATACACATAAATATCTCAATACATTTTTTGAACCTTTGAATCTCTCTCTCTCTCTCTCTCTCTCTCTCAGCTCCAAGCTGTTCTTGTTCTGACTGGGGAAGCAGAGGAGAACCATAGAAGAAGAAGGCGGAGGGTCCTCGACAGCGCCGTGAGGGAGACAAGAGGGGGAGGAGGAGAAGAGGAGGAGGTGGAGGAGGAGGAGGAGGCGGAGCAGTAGGGTTGCAGCGATGGAGACCACTTCCACCGAGCAGTCGGCCACCGTGGAGGACCTGGTGGAGGCCTGCATCCAAGCCTTCGGTCAGTAGGGCGGTGCATGCTGGGGAGAAGGGTGGAGGAGCAACAGAGTATAGTGTAGTGGAGGAGCCGGGTGGAGGGTGTTTGATCCCCACTGTCCATCACCAGTAGGCTTCCTCTAGACTAAACTCCGCGATTAGATAATAATAATAACCTAACCTCAATTAATCCCTGGGAGTACCAACTATTACTAGTATTAAGGGGGGTATTCCAGGTCCCGTCCTCATCGTTGGGAGGCATTTCTCTGATTAGTGCTCCAGCCCCTTAACCACTATAGACCACCGTTGCCCTTCGTTAGGGGTACACAGCCTACCTGCATGTGTAGACTGCAGTCATCAGGGTCCGAGTTAGGGTTTGAATCCAAAACGTTTGGCCTCGGAGTCAAACCCAAGACTAACTACAAGACTACCGTGTACCCTCATGGTTAGAAACACATTGGTAACACTTTACAATGAGGGCACATTATTAACTATTCATTAATATTGCATTGCAGTAATGAGCAGCCATATTGAT
The DNA here is from genome assembly GCA_027122715.1 of Trisopterus minutus. NCBI lineage: Eukaryota > Metazoa > Chordata > Actinopteri > Gadiformes > Gadidae > Trisopterus > Trisopterus minutus. The sequence goes on from JAOPUD010000009.1 coordinate 8,866,078, forward strand.
AATTTTCATTGGGATCAGGGTTAGTGGGTTATGGTTAACCCCACCCTGACCCTTTTCATACACTGGTTGGTTGTAGGGGCGTCCAATTGCATCCAGAGGCCATTCGGTCTGGGGATGTCAGGCTAGATTAACCCTTATCAATACCATAGTTAGCATGAACATCATTATTTAACGTGAACACCAATAGTTATTGATTACCAGACGATTAGCTAATTGGTAATGAATCAACTAAGTAGCTAATTAACTAAGTGCATTAAATGATTCTGGTTTCTGTCCATTTCAACTGGGAGGAATGAGTGGGAGGGGTTTTGCAAGTGCAAATAGTATGATCAAAGAGAGAGGTACGAGCTGGCCTTAATTTTTTTATTTGCGGCATATAAACAATGTCATTTTATTATGTAATTTCTACATGTAAACATTATTGAAATCACCATCGTTTGGCATTGACTCCAGTGGGGTATTGAAAACGAAGAATTATTGAATTGATATAGTGCTTTACAGTGAAGGGGGTGCCTTACTAACCATCACCAGTGTGTAGCACCCACGGGGGATGCACGGCAGCCAATTGGCGCCCGAGCGCCCACCGCACAACACCTTGACGTGGAGAATGAGTGAATTAACGAATCAGCCAATTATACAGGGGGAGGATCAGGGGGCTAGTTTGGGCAGTTTTAGTATACGTATTCGTCTACTACGAAGCGCGCTGAACATACCCAGGCTGTCTTGGGATAATACGAAACTGGCAATCAGAGTTAAATGGTACCACGGAGCTCACTTTACGAGTAGATTTGTTAAGCCACGTTTTCCGCTTTAGTTTCAATGTGCGTTCCGGTAAAAAGGGCAGTTTATCGCGTCATTTTAAACACCTTCACAAAATGGATAGATCAAGAGCAGTGTAACCTCGAAAGAGGAGCATATAGTCATAATGAACTCCTAGGAGGAGTTTAAGAATCAGATAACTGCTAGGGGCGGTACAGTTGCTCATAATAAGGCTAGCCGTTAGTGTAAATTCCTAAGTGAAAAGATTCTGCATATTGGCAAAAAAAAAAAAGAACCATGCCAAATGCAGAGTTGTTCGCCATTAATTCCAATAGAGTGATGATGATTTCAAAATGCAAAAGCAGCATCCAACCTGGTTTATTCTATAATTTAGGGAAATCACTTTAAATACACCCTATGTAATAAATGTATAGCATATACTGTAGTTTTCAATTGTTTAGAGGTAGCAGCGGTGGCATAGTGTATTACTATAAGACCAGAACGTCAGCCAAAAGGGGTTCAAATCTCGCCTGTCCATCACCATGCCTTTTACCCCCATCTAGATGCCAGCACGGCCTCGAGGACACGGGCTCAAGTTTGAAACAAGCACAAAAATCGAATTCCATAACCTTCAGTGAACAAGTGTTCCCTGTGACATTGGGACTTTTTAAGCTGCACATAAATGCACATTACTTGCGAGGCGAACCCTGCACGCCGAAATTCAAGACTGACGCGCTACCTCCACTCTACCACCACTCTCATGGAGGCGGAGGTTTTTCTTTTCACTGAAAGTGTAGAAAATCCTTCATTGACAGTTTGAGTGGGCAAAAAGCTAGGAAACACCAGAAACACATTCAGCCATGTATTGAGCGCAGCTACAACCTTGCGAATAGAACAGCGCGGCGCAGCGTATATATATATTTTTTCGCAACAGTAAGTAGCACGCCTTCTTTGTGCAGCTTTGTCTACATAAGGTCCGACAAGGACGATCAAGTAGCGGATGCCCTCTGATGAGGACCTCTGTCTCCGGAGAGACCCCTGTACGACACGGGCTCCGAGGTCCACGGTGACGCCCACAAATGGTGACGCCATTGTCAAAGGAGGGGCTAGGAAGCTGCGCTTAAAAAAAAAGTCTTAGCTGATCACCTGCTCCCATCCAGGTTTGGTTGGCAAGTCACCATGGTGATACACCGACGCTAAAAGAGAGGGACTTTCGTGTCCCGGCTAACCCAGGCTTTGAGCGCTACATACCTCGCTAGCCCACTCATCGAGGTTCATAGTATACCCCAAAGACGTGTCCAGGTTATTTTAAGCGATGAGCTCGTAAAAATACATCCCATAATACAAACTTGTTGTAAAGTGTTAATAATAAAAATGAATAAAGTCAAACTTCAGTAGGCCGCTCCCTATAACGATAAAAAAAAAAAAACACTTAAATAACCGCACCAAAGAAAGCTATTTTTATCACTCCACTCGATAAAGAAAGTCGTCCTCTTCCTCAATTGCTCCCACACCCGTATGCAACAAGTGGCGTCTTCTTCCCTCCGGCTGATTGCCGTCAACAACCGCCCTGCAAACGTCGTCGGAAGTGCACATACACAAACATGCACTTCCCCCCCCCCCTGTTCTGATTCTAGCTGTTGCTGT